>JAHBCN010014462.1:0-22591 GCA_019359885.1 Listronotus oregonensis
AATGTAGGACATCGGAGCTTTTCTAAAATATGCAGAGGGTAAATGTACGAGAAATCCCGTCGGAATTAACTCTTTTTGGAAAAATCCCTGCGGCTATAGCAAGATTTCTGCAGCCTTCCAAATCCGATCCTCCATACGGGGCATTGTTTTCACCGTTCTTCAGCGAGTTTACTTGCTGATGCTGGAGTAATTTTGACGACAATTAAGAATCACGGGGATGGAAATCCTCTATCGCTGCTGAGAAATACATCGAAAATTCCTTGGAAAATCAGAGCTCTATTGCTAGAAAACTACTTACAGTGAAAAACAGAGCAGCAAATCGTGCCTCAACGTCATGAGAATGCGGTTTTTGTTCAATCCACCTTCTGGAAATCTAGAAAACGAAAATTTGTTTTTAAGATGTTTAAATGTACAATTAATATAAATGTTAGTAAATAAATAAACGTTGACGTTCCTATTCAAAACTTTTACATTTCACTTTTAACACTAGTGCTAAAAATGTTACTTTAAGGCACTAGTGCTTTAAAGTAACATTTTTAAGGCACTAGATTGAAAAATTGAATTTTTAACACGTTTGTAAAAATATTATTTCTTTATTTAAAATAATAATTTAAATTGTCTTTAGTTAGGAGTTTTATATCATTTAAGATTTATAATAACTGTTTTAAAAAGATTTATCAAATACGAGAGAAAAATACCTATACAGGGTGTCAAAAAAGTCTGGAATATTGCTAATATCTTCCAAGCCGCTCTAATTTTTCGACGAAAATTAGCTGGCAACACAATTTTAAAAAAAGCGTCAGATAAATGTAATTTCACTTTCCAAAGTATACAGGGAAAGCCAAAAAGTAGTATCAACTTAGGTTTTTAAATGGAAACCCCTGATATTTTTATGTATTCGAATAGATCTTTAAAGCCAATTTCAACGGTATACAGTTTTATTTGTTTATCTGTCAAACTGATCGAATTATACGATTTAAAATTTTTCGAATAAGCTATAATTTCTACAAAGCACTTGAGAGCTAATTTTAAATAGGAACTTAAAAACAAAGTAAATTATGTAGATGTTTCAACTTTAACAGGTTTTATTTCTTTAAAACGACAAGTTTTAATAAACGACCAAAAACATAATTCCAAACTGAAATTTTACAAACGGGAACACGTCTTGCAGTAACAATAATTACACTACTTATCAAATGTTCTAATTGTCCGCCATTGTTAGCTAGACAATATCCAAGCCTGTCCCTAAATTCTCGTAACAGGTTATCAAAAGTATTCCAACGAATCTCACGCATTTGATTTCTAATTTTTATTTTTAAGTGATCAATGTTTTCGGCCTATCTTTATAAACTTTAATTTTTTAAATCCCCCACAAATAAAAGTCCAAAGATTTAAATCCGGAGACCTGGCAGGCCATTCAATAGCGCCCCTTCTCCCTATCCACCGATTTGGAAATTCTCGGTTCAGGAACGACGCACCTGCAAACCAAAATGTGCGGGAGCACCATCTTGTTAGACCAAATGTCTCTTCTATTTGGATATAGGATTTCTAACTGTGGAATGACATGTTCACGCAATAATTCCAAATAAAGTTCTGATGTAAGATTTCCCGCAATAAAAAATGGTCCGATAATATTATGACCTATGATACCTGCCCAGACATTCACTTTTTGTGGTCTTTGCGTGTGTCTTCGGCCATCCATCGGGGATTGACTGCAGACCAATATCTACAGTTTATGTCTGTTGACAATACCATGAAGCAAACGTAGCTTCATCAAAAAAGAGAATATTTTGAAAAAATTATGCTAGCATTGCACCTCTCCATCATAATTTCGCAGAACTCTGACGTCTATCGAAATCATCCTCTGTAAGTTCCTGAACCAAATGAATCTTAAACGGACGAATTTTTCACTTCCAAATAAATTTTTGACAGACTGGTAAGTAACATTATGATCCAGTCCATATTGGCGAACGATTGGGTGGGATTCTCTTGAACATGCAGTAAAATATCTATTGCCGTATCACCACCAGTATGTTTTCGGTCGGCCTGATTTGGGTCTGTGATTTACACTTCCCGTTTCGTTAAATTTCTTAAGCAATTTACTTACAAACGATTGAGTAATTGCGGTTCGATTCGGATAAATATGATTAAATAAATCACACACTTCTGCTTGTGATCTTGCGTCACCGTATCCAATCATCAAGTATCTCAATTTTCTCTTTTTCAGTTAAAGCCATCGTTCTACTAATTAAAATGACTACTGTTGTAATTATAAATTTGACACAAAATGTCATTTAAGTCAACTGACATTAACAGATAATCCTGTATAGGCCGGAAAACATGATCACTTAAAAATCAAAATTAGAAATCAAATGCGTGATCAGTTTGACAGATAAACACATAAAACTGTATACCATTGAAATTGGCTTGAAAAGATCTATTCGAATACATAAAAATATACAGGGGTTTCCATTTAAAAAACCTAAGTTGATACTACTTTTGACTTTCTCTGTATACTTTGGAAAGTGAAATTACATTTATCTGACGCCTTTTTTAAAATTGTGTTGCCAGCTAAATTTTCGTCGAAAAATTACGAGCGGCTTGGAAGATATTTGCAATTTTCCAGACTTTTTTGACACCCTGTATAAAGTATTCACTTAAAAATAGGCGTTGTAACTATTCCATAATTTTAAATAAAAAAAGTATTTTTGCAGTGATGTAGTAAAGTACCATGATGTAGTAATTAAAATAAATTTAAAATCTTAGATCTTTAATTCACTAAAACCTTGATCAACCAACTGAAAAGCAGGTCGGTGTCCGAAAACGCAGGTAGTTTAACTTGACTGCCATCTTAGACACGAACCACACTTCCTTCTGATTTCCTTTTTTATTCAAAAGCGTGTTAATAATTTAATGAAATAATGATTCACCTTCTCGCTTCGATAATAAGGATAACCTAAATCTACAATTTCAAATCTCCTAGTTGCATTGAAAATAGCAATTATAGTACACAGTGTCTCAGTAGTTTCTGGACGAAGTATTGTTTTTAAAGTTAATTTTTATAACTCTAGATCTTGTCTGGGTAATATCCAGTTATTGCTGAGGTCAGAGCTAAACTGATAGATGAGTATAGGGTAATCCAATAAGGACTGACATGACAATATGTGTGACTCCTCATATTTAAAAGATAGGAAAGAGACATCTTGTGTATGTGTTTGCGTAAAATCGTGCAGAATACTTAAGATATAATTTGAATTAAAATAAAAGGTATTCGACAAAAATTACCATTTTCTTATTGGTTTATTTTTGAAACCTTCCATTTTTTTTGACATGTTTCATGTTTCGTAGTCATTTTTAGTAACAACAGAACAAATTGAATTCATTTAAAAAATGTGCAATTTAAATAAATAAAAAGTAACAATAAAGACGCTAGACTTTGACAGAATATCGACCCCTTGTGTTTTGGGATTTCACTTCTTTATTGTTAAATTGGAGCAACGGGGCCAAAAAATTGGGTGTTTAGCACGGGCTAATGGCCATAATGGAAAAAGTGGATTTTTTCTCTATACAATATTAGAAAATGTCAAAACTTTCCACAGAAATAATAATATATGTAGCGAAGGGTGTTGTGTTACACAGCTCTCGTTCAATATAAAAAGCCATTTGACAAGGAAGTTGTCTTAACAGATGCATATATGTTTTTCTTTCAATATTTTCCTGTCACTATCCAAATTTTCTGGTTAAATAGAAAAAACATGTCCGACTTATCGCATTTTCTTATAACAAAATATTGCAACCAAATAAAGGAAAGGAAAACGCAGCTCGTGTTTTTGACATCTAGAGGTTGTTATTTTTTGTGGAAACCAAATCTATGTCAAATGACACAGGGTAACTTAGAATTCCATAGCAATCACGGCATATTTTCAAAGCAGGTTTTGTTAAGATGTGGTACAGATCAGCTTGCAATTTGATGATTGAAAGTTAAATCTCTGGTAATGGAACTTTTTATTTTTTATTTTAAACTAGATGAAAAGCCTAGTCTCCGCCAGGCGAGAGACAATATTAAGAAGCCTCTGTCTCCGTAAGACGCCTTCCGTACGGCTAACGGTAAAAAACACTTTTTTGCTCCTATTTTTGCCCCGGGGGCGAAATTTAAAAATTCATTAGGTTCTAGCCACTGCTAAAGACTACCACTGTGCCAAATTTCATGATTTAAGCTCAAGCCATAACTTCAGAATTACGTAGACAGACAAATAAATATATATATACCTACCTACATATAAATATATCCACATTAGCAAATTATATATATAGATTGTGCTTGTACCGTACTCGTATTACCGACTACTGTAAGGGCTTTACGTCAGTTGATAATTTACAAAGTAATTGCAAACTTTTGGCATACCAGCTGTTATCCATCTTGTCACAAAGAACCAACTCCAGTTACGTTGTTTTACTGTGGTTGGTTTTGCTAAATAAATACGTATATTTTTGATTAATTTCTTATTTATGTAAATCCCTTAAAGGTACCACAAGGTTATTCCTGATACTTTGAGAGTCGGTATAATAAGAAACATTTTTTTGTCTTAAATGGACAATTTCATATTTATGGTGTTAATTTGTCATAGCTGGTATTGTTTTTGTGGTTTTATCATTAAAAATAAGGTAACCTATTACCCTGGCCAATTAAAAATTAAAGACAGGGGAAAAGACGGAATGTCACAAAATATTAATTTCGAGAAATATCGATTTTTAATTTTGGAACTTCTAAGATTCTTTACTAACTAACCACAACTATCTGCATTACATATTTAAAAACATTGTATTTCAAAGTACATTTAAAAAAAAACAAACACAAAAAAATAGCAAATTCTTTATCGCAAACATGAGAAATGACCAAAAAAACTTAATTTTTAAAGCAAAAAGGGGGAATGTCCAAATTTACGAGGTCAGCTATCGTAGTGGTAGTGTTGGGTTTGTTTTGTTCCATATTCATTTTATACCTAAAAGTAGTATTCTATGGACTGAGCAATTGTTAAAAGTTAACAACGGTTTAGAATGTTTAACAAAACTTGATTGTCAGTGTTATTCAATGATTTTAGTAGGCAACCTGTCAAAATCTGACATTTTGTTAAACATTCCAAACCGTTGTTAATTGCTATGTTAACAACGGTTTAGAATGTTTAACAAAATGTCAGATTTTGACAGGTTGCCTTTTAAAATCAATGAATAACACTGACAATAACGTTCTGTTAAACATTCTAAACCGTTGTTAACTTTTAACAATTGCTAAGTCCATTGTTAAATTTAACAACGCGATCATCACTCGGCCGTATGAGTAATAGTACTAAATTCCAAAAAACGATCTTACCTTCGTCATTTTACTATTGTCTTTTTTTTATTTACCTGAGGGGCATGAGGTACCTTATCATAATAGTTCTGGACGGCCTGAGAGCAGGGCCGTATCTAGGTATGGCCGCGCCCTTGGCCGGGCTTTACATTTAAGCCCCCACACACCAGGGAAATTGGGGGGTATGGTATACCCCCCAACAAAAACGAGGATTCCGGGATTTCCCAAAAATTTTACAAAATTAAAGTGCAAAGTTTTAGGTTTAAAGTTTTTTTAACCGAGAATTTTGTTTCTTTAAAAATATAAAAATATTAGTCTACAATTTGAAAGAGACATTATTTACATAATGTATCTGACTGAAAGAAGTAAAATGTAAATTACCTATACCAAAGATAATACTACTGCGGATAAGATAAACCATTCAATGCTATAATTTTGATACCCCTAATGGACTTTGGCTAACGCGAGCCGATGTCCATCGAGAGATATTCGCGCTATGCATTTCAATCCTTGAACGAAAGTTAAACGGTGTTGCCGGCAGGCCTTTACTATTGGCGTGATGAAACGCGACTAGAAAATACACAACCCGTTTAGCCGCCCGCTTTCGCTACTTCGTATTCCGAATAAGGTACAAGCGACAGACATTGGCAACGTCGCACATGGTTTCGTACCTCGTTTCGCTGGGGCAGGGGTTACCGACTTAATTTTATTCGCATTTACGGAAGCATTGATATCTACGAACTGATTCAGAGCGCCCCATTTAAATGAACCATCTATCCGTAGTAGTATTATCTTTGCCTATACACATCTTTATTTTCGGATGATTAAACTTAGAATAAATTTTTTCATCAATAAAATCGTAGTTAAAAAAATACAGTGCATAGCAGGCAAACTAAAACGTGACATTTATACTTTAATAAATTAAATAATATGCAACCAAAAAAAAATAAATAAAGTGTTGCCCCCAATGTATAAAATACCAATTCATCCGCAGCCTGATTATTAAAAAAAAATCAAAGAGTTACATTCTTGCTGTAGGTGTCAGCATAAATCGATATTTTATTAATAATTAATATATTTTTTTAGTCTTAATATATAAAAATAATTACATTAAGTATCTAAGTTAAAAATTTGTTATTAAATTGTTCTGTTGTAATTTATTTATTTGATTAGTTTTGTAAATTAAAAAATGATAATAATATGACTACCGTACTGACAATTGATGAAAAAAAATATATAATTTTCATAGCCGATTTTGCGCCCTCCAGGTAGCAGCGCCCTTGGCGGGCGCCCTCTCGCCACTGCCTAAATACGGCCCTACCTGAGAGCAGAAGCTTGCAGATCTTTAAAAGTAAAATTAAAACCGATAATTTACATTGAATTTTCATTTTCTTATGATTTTGTCGATAGATTTTTTTTTTCCTGAGTCTCATATTTTAGACTTGGCTACCAACGGACTGTGCCGTGTTCTTCTTCTGGAGATATCTTTATAATAAAATATAGATGTCTCTTTACTAGATGGCGATGCTAACTCAATTTTTAATATTTTGTGACCTTTCCTATTTTTTCCTGTAGTCTTCAAATAATATTCTATAAATAAAAAAATATATTTTTCTTATTTATTTTATTTTGATGCGGTCGAAACTCAAGAACTATAATTTCATTACCTTATATAAAAGATTTTTATTAAAAAAGTAATTATTGACTAACAAATCGTTGGGACATCCAACATTTAACGCTAGTTTAAATGTTTCGAAAAACTTAATTGCTGTTTTAATTATTGCAGCGTACTCACTTAGTACTTTCTTGAAAGTGTTTTCAGTGTTAAACATTTATCAGGCATGGATCTTACAAAAAGTAAAAGTTTAAAGTAATATTAGTTGCGCTTGTGTACATATGTTAATTTAGCTTCCACTAATTATAAATTTAATTGTAATTACTTATTCAGAGACTAGACAGTAATTGTTTCTTTAGCTGATTTTTTGGCCGATAGGTGTTCTTGACGAAGAAGCAAAAAAAACAAGGGAGAGCAAAACTTCTCTTTCTTTTTTAATTGATTAAAGTGTATTATGCATTATGTTTTTTTGTGAGACAAAAAATAATAATAAATAGAGTTTAAGTTACCCAAAATCAAAATATTTTTCTAAAATTGTTTACTTTTAATGATGGTTAGTTAGAAATCAATTCTAAAAACCCAATAAATGAATAAAGGATACTAAATTAATCTTTTTATCTAAAAAAATTAATTAAAATACTTATAATTTTATTAAAAAGAATCTAATTTTTGCTTTTCCGATTATATTTATTAAAAAAATAAAACAAATTATTTAAAACAAAAAAAAATGCAAAAATTACATAAATAAAACTCCATTTCTTTCTCTTTTTAGAAATTTCTGGTCAAAATCAAATTATTCTTTATTTTTCATCTTATTAAAAATATTTATATACCTTTTTATCTAGACAAGTTACTACAACTGACCACAACTAACCACAAGAGGCAAGTAATCCACTAAAATTATTATTTTATATTTACAATTATTTCGTGGGAACAAAAAACAATAATAGATAGACTTTAGGTTAGCCCAAATCAATTTTTTTTCAAAAAAGTTTCACTTTAGAAGAGAGTTAGTTTTAAATATCCTTTATAATACAAAAATTATTAAACAATTCTTAAAATCTTATAAATTAATTAGGTATACTTTTTAAAATTTACCGTAGTATCTCTAACAAATTACGAAATAAGATCAGAAAGGCAAAAATTAACTCTATTTTTTTAATAAATTTTTAAGTTTTTTTGACCTAAATGAAAACGTTAGAATTTTTTTCTAAAAATAGTAATTGGAAATGGGGCATGAGAAGTTAAATTGATATATTCAAGAAAACTTATTATATATTCAAGAAAATAGTTAGTCTCTGCTTAATAATTTTAAGTTACTTAACCAAAAATGCTTTGTTTAAATTGAAAAAAAAAATTAAAAAATAAACTACTTATTTAAAAAATTAAAGTCTTATCCTAGAATTTTTAGTGTTTTTATTACGTGCCAATATAAAAATTAGCAAACAATTCAAGAAAATTATAATTTTTTAACAGCAAGTGACTTGTGAGAACAAAAAATAATAATAAATAGAGTATAAGTTACCCAAAATCAAAATATTTTTCTAAAATTGTTTACTTTTAATGATGTTTAGTTAGAAATCAATTCTAAACACCTAATAAATGAATAAAGGATACCAAATTAATCTTTTTATCTAAAAAAATTGATTAAAATACTTATAATTTTATTAAAAAGAATCTAATTTTTGCTTTTCCGATTATATTTCTTAAGAAAATAAAACACTCTAAGCCTACAATAGCCGCTTTACGTTTATGTTAAAATGTATGACTTCTGTATTAATTATTCTTGAAAGTTTGGAAGTGGTATCGTTTCGTATTTTGATATTGGTATATACCAAAGGTCCCCAAAGATTTTTGTCTTGTGGACCACTTGTCATGTTTTTTGGGTTTAGGTAGACACACTATTTACCTAATTTTATTTTTATTTTAATTATTAACATCAACTTTACATGTGTTTTGATAGCTGATCTGGTGCTACTCACATTGAAATATTTTAGTTTATAGACTGCCGGTTGTAGTCGTTCTTTCGGGGTCGATACAAACCACTTTGTGGTTTATATCATCATTTAACTTAGATATGCCAAACGCCTAAAAAGCTTCTTACAACTAAATATAAAAAAATTTTGATCTTTTTTTTCTTGAAATGCAATTATGCATCATGTTAAAAAAATGTGCCCCTGAGCTGTGTCAAACATCTTAACTTTCCTCTTTTAAATATTATGACACGGGCATTTATCGGAGGGCTGAATTGCAACCTATTCTAACAAGGATCTAAAACTCTCTTTTCTAGTTATGACCCATATATTTTCTCTCAGTTGTTTCTAAGGTAAGAAAACTTTATCCATTTCTAAATTTTAAGGTATTTAGAAAAACAGCATTTTAAAGGGCAGCCAGTACAAATTTTGTCACTAGAGATCTTGTTTCCTTTGTTTCACGCAACTTGAATAAGTCCCTTGAGTTCCTTGGTCAATTCCAGATTGCTCTTGAACATATTCAAGGTTTTTAACCAAGTCTGGTGATGCGCTCTATAGTTTTGCTGATGGTAGTATCTTTCAGTATAATATTCAGTTTCTGAAGCCAGTCTCTTATCCTGATTTAGAACACAAGCGTAGGATAATGCAGATATCACTTTCATAGGACCTTTAAGGTATGTTTTCTTCCACGCGGCCGCCGCAAAGCACTCCTACTCATGTTTTTAAATGTGCCTGGTTTGTTCCGAGCGGCCGTCGTATGCGTCCGCTCACAGATTATCTATATAAATTTAAAAAAAAGATGGGGAACTCTATTTTATCGGTCATTTTAGTTCGACTAGCCCCGCTGTGGCGCTAAAATCGATTGCGCGCGCCAGATTTATTTAAAGTTTTAATTTCATTTTTGCGATAATCCGCAATGTGCTTATTTTACTCTAAAATTAAGGTAAAATAAACAGATTGACTGCTTTTGCCATAAACCATAAATAAAACAACACATTTATTATTATATTACATAATGTTATTTACAAATTGCATTAAATGTCTTTTTGTGTCACTTGTGGTTTTTGATGCTTGGTTTTGTATTTGGCCCTTCTGTTGTTTTTCTTATTTACATTCAAAATATGGGAATCTAAAAATAAAAATGTATTTAAACCTATAGGTAAAGGTAATTGCATTTTCACAAATATAACTATTTTGTCTATTCCATAATGAAACTTTTTGTTGCCGTAAATTCCTCTTTTGATAACAGTAACACTTTTCTTCGTTTTTTAATGTGTATTATCAGAAATTAAAAAAAATCCGGTATCCCAAGTATAATTAAATTGAGTAAAGGAATTTCTAAAACTCACCTGTAAATTCCTGGGAAAAAAACGCTTTCCTTTCAGTGCTCTTTAAAGAACAATTTGGCACACAACACTTAAAAACCATGTTGTTTTACATTTCAATTCAATTATTTATTACCAAAAATTTAAAAATGTGACAAACAGTCTAATGTCTGAATTATAAATATAAATCACAGATTATAAATATTAATAAAAGAATTATAATATATAATACAAATGACAGTATGTTTTGACAGATCACAGATCGTCGACCGACAGAACTAGAAGATAGAGAATTAATGTGACGTTACACTAGCGACATAGCGGGACTAGTCAGTACTAGGAGTGCCCAGGCCCTGCGTCCGCTGTCAACGACTGCGATTGATGCGACTGGACTGCTGAAGAAGCAGTGTAGCCGCAGTCGTGTCTGCGTCTGATATTTTGTTTGTGTTGTTTTGTGTGGAATGTCCGGTGTTTTTAATTGTTAAAAGTTGAAACTTTATTTTTTAAATGAAGTCCTGGATTTTTTATTACGTATTTTAAGAGCTTTTAAGATCCCAAATCCAATGATGTTTCGCACTTATTCAAAAAAATTAGTTTCCCAAAATCCCGCCAAAAATATATTGTCTGACTCCCTCTAACATATGGTTTCTTATGAAAATTGCCATTAATATAAATTTTTCGAATAAGTGCAATACATTATTGGTTTTGGGAACTTAATAGCTCCTAAAATTCATAATAAAAAATCCAGGGCCGTATTTAAAAAAAAACAGTTGATGTTGGCAGCTCAAAGACGAAACGTCGGTGTATAAATCTAATAACACTATCTTCTAGAACAGAAAAAGTAGCAATGGAAATGTAAAAGTTATTTTGTTACATCCATTCAAATAAAGTCATAAAAAAATAAAAACGAAATCGCGAATAATCGGTTTTTTCCAAAAGTAAGTATTCGAAAATTTTAAAGTTCTAAGGTGGCATTTTGATTAGCATCATATTGCGCAACTTTGCCTTCATTTAACCGACCTCGTATCTCTTCAAGTTTCCGAGATCCTAATGATAAGACTCGAATTTGGTACACCCTGTACAGATTTACCCTAATACAATGGCTAATTTTTCCTCTGGGGTTATTGGATATTCAACTCTGTTGTATGGCTCGAACTTTATATTGTCTTTTATTAAGTCAAGAATAAAACTAAACTGTGCTTTATTCAGTCTAAAATATTTTCTAAATTTTACTTCATCCTGTCCAGATGTCGATTTATTAATGTAGTATAACAACCCTCATCGCGTCTTTGCTGAAATATTGGATTTATAGGGGCATTGCTATGTTTCAGGTTGGCTAATTGTAATAGTATTTCTTCATCCTCTTTTTCTTCTAATAATAAATATATTGCTAGATCATCCATGACAACTCTTACCAAAGATTATTCCCTTTACACTAATAAATTTGCTATCGCAAGTTTGAGCCGCGGTCCTAAGAAACCACCTGATTAAACGACGGCCGCATGCGTTAGTCGCATTGCGTTAGTAGCATTGCGTTAGTCGCATGCGACGGCCGCGTGGAAGGAACCACACCTTAATATTGAATTGCGGCCGCAAAAATTTTGTACAGTTAATTGCCACAAAAACATAGTCAAGCCAATACTCATCTTTTATGAGCGACCAATTTCTGCCGAACAAAAAGTCATTTAACCTTGTGAGCGTGACTTTCAATAATAATCCTATTTGATATAAACACATTATATCCATAGGCATAGCAGTTTCAAAGAAGCTCGTATTTCTCTTCCGATCCAGAAACTCTTCCAATTTGTATACTCTGCATTTATCTCAGATCAGACCCTCTTTGGCATATTGTTTTTATATCTAGGGAATGGCATCTCTTACAACTCTTAACATTTTAAATTTTATCTAAAGAAGAGCCATTTCCCTTACTTATGACATTCTTTTGCCCATCGACGAGCTGTGGGGGTCTTTTATATGTATTTTGACGGCTTCTCCTCCTTGGAATCATCCAATTTAATTTCTTTTCTAGCAGCTTCTAGTAGAGTAACACTTAGTGTCAATCTCTTTACAGTCTATCTGGAAAGGCCTATTTACTCTTGGCTGATACTATACAAGATATATTAATAATACAATAATTGTTAACCAAAATTTTTATAAAACTCAGTAAGGTGCTGTTTTAGTAGGTAGACAAATTATATGCCCCTCGCGAGTTCTATAATTATTTTCATTGTATTACCTAAAAACATTTCCATGGTATAAAATCTAAGGTCAAATGATTTAATTCACGGAAATAAAAACCACTTTATGTCAATTAAAGCATAATGGTTAATATTTTAAGCCAGAATTATGTTATTATTTATTATTTTTTACATCAAAATATACAATGAAAACATTTCTCTGGGAATCCAATAGTAAATAGATGTATTTTGTAATATATCCAACTAGTTGTTACTGCGAACAAGTGGGTGGTTGAAATAATCCTGGTAATTACCTTTAAAAATTGCTTTTGTGTAGCTAATAATTACTTAAAGTTGCCCACATCCTTTTAACTAAGCCGATGTTTGACTGTTAAAGAAATAACTAAAAATGTTTCACATATCGACATGAAAAATAATTTAGGTCCAAAGCAGCAGTAACATACGTTATTAACCCTAGAAATACAAACCCATTTTTTACCTGTTAACTACAAACCGGGATAAATATTTGCTCCACCGAATTTTTGCCATTAAAATCGTTCTGCAAGCAGTAATCTGACTTGTGAGTACCTGAATTCTTTCGTTTTTTTATGCCCAAGAGAATGGTAACGAGCAAATTCATTTTTTTAAGATTTAGTTGGTTCAAAATTGATTAGAATAGCTGTTAATACTGAAAAACAGTAAAACCGTCATTTAACCAACAAAAATTTATAACTATTTTTCTAAACCATCAATTTTAATATTTTACACGGGATTTTAAAAAGGACACATAAGGCTTTAAGAAAAAAAATATGATGTTTTACTAAAAAAGTTTTTTATTAGGGACTTTGAAAATCCAAACAAATTGAGAATCCGATCAATGGAAAAATCAAATAAATATTCATAAAATATTGGTTTTTAAGAATCTATATATATGTTTGTTTCTCTTATGGAAAATATATATAAAAAAAGATAAATTTAACAGATACAAAAAATATTTTGTGTCTCCGGTAGCGTAGTGGTGTGTCTCCGGTAGCGTAGTGGTCAGAGTTCCGGCTCGCGGGCCCGGCGATCCGTGTTTGATTCCCAGTGCCGGAGAGACACTTTTAGGTAGTAGTTATTTAAAAATAACGTCCGTGGTGGCACTACCGCGTTGTCTAAAAGGTGCTGTGAAATACAACATTTGCATGTTTTAGTGCTTGGACAACGTTGACGGAACAACTGGGAAGAAATGGGTTAAACACCGGAAAACCCGGCACTCACGGTACTTTGGTACTTAGGTTTATATATGTATATATAATCCGTAGGATATAATATACATATATAATAATCCTTCGTGAGCTGTCATAAAGATAAAAAAAAAAGAAAAATTAAAAGTACAGGTTCGATTTTTCTTCTTATTATTTACTTATCAAAATGAAGATATCTACCCCAGTTTGTAGTTCTAGGGTTAATTATTACACAGCAAGTAAAGTAAAATAATTGATATAAGCCTAGTTTACACCGCAAGGATTAATTAGGTTTGTGCACCAAATCGTGGACTTATTTTTTTTAGTACACAAGTGCTTACACCAACTTAATTTGTGAATCAATTTAATCCAGGTTTAACTCTAGTACTAAAAAAAGTTTACCATATGATCAGAACCTAACCTTGTTTTTTTTTAAATATAATATTGTTAAATTAATTATGAAAAAGTTTCAGAAAAAATACCGAAAAATTTTCACGTGACATCTTTTAGACCTCGACCTAAAAGTTTGGCCCACCCCGTGTAAACAAGGCTATATATCTTTACAATTATATGTCTTGTATATTACACTTAACTCCGTCAAATACTTGTAAAAGACCGTCAGATCCCCCAAAGCTAGTCCATGGGCAAAAGAATGTAATGAGTAAGGAAAATGGCTCTTCTTTAGATTAAATTAAAAATGTTAAGAGTTGTGAGAGATGCCATTCCCCAGATATGAAAATAATATGCCAAAAAAGGTCTGATTTAAATGCAGAATATACACTTTGGAAGAGTTTCTGGTTCGGAAGAGAAATCCGAGCTTCTTCGAAACTGCTATGATCATGGATATAATGTGTTTATGTCATTTAGGATTATTATTGAAAGTCACGCTCACAAGGTTAAATGACTTTTTTTCCGCAAAATTGGTCGCTCAGGATTAGAGACTGGCTTCAGAAACTGAATATTATAGTTAAGGGTACTATCATCAGAAAAACTATAGAGCGCATCATGCCAGATTTGTTTTAAAGCCTTGAATATGTCAAGAGCAATCTGGAATTGACCAAGGAACTCAAGGGACTTGTTTAAGTTGTGTGAAACAAAGAAAACAAGATCTCTAGTGACGAAATTTGTACTGGCTGCCCTTTAAAATGCTGTTTTTACAAATACCTTAAAATAAAATTTGGAAATTAGATTTTTTTTACTTTACAAACAACTGAGAGAAAAGATATGGGTCTATAATTAGAAGAGAGAGTTTTAGATCCCTCTTAGAAATATGTTGCATTTAGCTCTTCGAAAAAATGCCCGTACGGGGCCATTTTGGTGATGCATATATTGGGATTTCCAACGAACTCAAGGACTAGGATTAAAACAACGCCATTTTGTAGGCAGGGTGTTTGTTATAGTGATCTGTTTGTTTTGTTTTGGAAAAACGTAAACAAATTGCCAGATCTTAAAAAACAAAATCAGGAAATTACCTTAAAAATGTAATAAAATTATTCAAAAATATTTGTTTTTGTGTTAATGTAGGCAACATCGATTTAAATATAAACATTTATTAATATGACAGTTCCAAGCACCGGCAACAAGGTTGTTTTGGACAGCTGCTGCATTCGTTTAATAACAAATGATAGTAAATCGGCACTTCGATGTCATTTTATCTCTTTCTAGTAGGTTGTATTATTCAATAACACGTTTTGTAAACTAACTTGATCAACAGCAATCGAATTGAGCATCTAAAGTAAATGTCATATCTGTCTGCCACTTCAGATAATAAACACAAATTTTTTTCGGTTTAAAAATAATTTTTAACAATAACGAATCATTGATTTATAAAAATGTAATTAATGGTTTAATGCCATAAACATTGAAAAAGTTATTATTTCCGAAGTAATGTTATTCAGTGTGTTTAAGCAAAGTTGCCGGTCCGGTGATGTGTTTACAAGAACTATTCCTCCTTGCCCCCCTGAATATATTAATGCCAAACAAGGTTTGTTTACTTTATTTCTATCCAAGAATTCGTTGGGGATTTCAGTAAGTATGAAAGATAAAAAAAAACGATTAAAGGGAAAGAGTTTAAGAGAATTTTGTTAATAAGCTAAAAAGGCGGCATACCTTTAACTTTTTTGGTTTTTGAGATATTTAGGAAAAACTAAAATGTGCCATATTCTTTAAAGCCCTGTTTAACTTTTTTGTTTGTATTGGATCAGATTTTTAATTTCGACGTTTCTGCTGTTCTAAATCATCAGTAATTATAAAACTCCTTATTATTGATGTATAACAAGTATATACTTGATATAAGAAAAACGGTCAATTATCATAACGATTTTATTCTAGTAGGCTTTGCATCGCCATGGTAACGATATCGTTTTTTGTATTATTAAATAAAAATATTTAATGTAACCATCACAAGAAGAACGAAAAAGCATGTATAAGCTTTGACTAGAAACATACACAAGTTCACAAAGAATAAAACAATTTTAATTACTAAAAAAAATACTTTCTTTATTAGAAACTCAAACACGAACAGTTAGAATTATTAGTAAGCATAAAGATTTTAAAATATAATGTGCTTTTTAATTTTCTTGATAATATCATTTAATTTAAAAATTTTTTTCCAGTTGATATTGTCAAATTATCGATATAAAAAAAATAACCCCTTTTTTACTTTTAATTGGCTATTGCGTACATGACATGACACATCAAATGGGAAAACCGGTTATGCGAACGTGCATTTTCCAATTTTCCACTTTTTGTTGTTCAATATTGTTTTATGTTTTATATTTACTTTGAGGGTTAGATGATAGGGAATTAATTTTAAATTTAATTATATAAAAAAATTGGCCACTTTTTAAAGGTTTTTAATTAAGTATGTACAATAAATTAAATAACGATTCTTTCATTTATTTTTAATACACAAAGACCATATACCATGGGGCGTGTTAGACCTCCAAAAAGTGTTTTTTTTGATAAAATTTTAAATAACCTTAACCCAATTTTGTTCTTAGTTGGTGGTATTATTTACCTAATTTGATTAAATTTAGTAAGTCCAGTGGCTCCTCGAGTGGCACCTGAACGAATAATTCGAAGAAAAAAAATGTACGCCACTAACTTTTGTGCAATTTTTATATTTTCTTAGGCTGCTAAACCGGCCTCCACTCCACATTTACATACAGGAAGAAGTAAAGGCGGTACTCTATAGACTTAAACGAGGTCAAAGTCCAATTATAGGACATCAAAGGATCTCAAGATGGGAAATAGAGGGGGACCAAGAGGTTTAGCCCTCAAGGTCCCCTCGTTTCATTTAACAGACACTTTCGGATTGTCATACCAGATAGGAGGACTGGAAAGAAGGCCACCAATCAAAGCCGACCCTATCTGGTATACAGATGGCTCCAAGACCAACAAGGGGTAGGAGCTGGCATCTATGGAGACAAGCCTAGAGAAAAAATAACTTTAAGTCTTGGTCAGCACGCCACGGTTTTCCCAAGCGGAAATCGCAGCAATAATGCATTGTGCCGTGCTGATTAAAGAAAAAAAGGAGTAAAGGAAAAAACATCGTCATTTACTCAGACAGCCAAGCGGCCCTGAAGGCATCAGTTCTCCAAAAGTTAATTTCAAACTAGTGGGGGGCTGTATACGGGCCTTGGATAAAGTTGTTTGGCAAATAAACTTACGGTAGCCTGGGTACCAGGCCACGAGGGCCACCCAGGGTAACGAAGAGACCAAAAGAGGATCAGCCAGGGAAATGATAGGCCCTGGAGCATTCTGTGGATTCTCGGCAGGCCTCCTTAAAGCATCTATTAAGGCTGGGTAGACAGAGAATTTCAAAGCTGGTGGTTAAAACACCAGGACAACAGGCAAAGCAGTTCATTAAGACCTGCTCGGCCAAGTTTACCCGGACCTACTGAGCCACAGACGTAAAGTCGTAAGACTCGTAAGGATAACGGTAGGTCAACTAACAGGGCATTGCAAACTCAACAAGCACCTGGAAAGAACAGGCCTGGTGGAGGAAGCCTGTGTTGGTTCTGCCAGGAGGCTGAAAAACAGCCACATGTGTGGTGCTACTGTGAAGCACTATGTAGGCTTAGGTTTACTAGGCTTGGTGAGGAAAAGCCAAAACCGGCAAGATATATGGAGTGGCCAGTGTCAAGGCTCTGGAGTCTAGTTAGGAAGACGGGCCTGGACAAGGTACTCTAAAGAACGATAGGAGAAACCACAATAAATCTGGCAAGTTTGCAGTGGTGGAGGACATTTTTGCCATTTCCGCTCAATAATCTAATCTAATCTAATTTAGGCAAATAAAAATACAGCTTTTTTTGTTTATTATCGTGTTTGGTTTTAGCCCAAAATTGACTTTAGGTCGGACACTACACGTGTCAACATCGCAAAATACATTTGGAGCACAATCCCCAACTCGCCACAGAATACGTCTTCTTTACCTCCACAATAGGGATGTTGCGGATGCGGATGCGGATCTTGTTTTTAGAAGAAACCTATGCTCCAATTTTTAACTTCCACACTAAATAATTTGCACTTCTGCCACAAATTACCACAAAACAGATGCGAAAGCGCGCTAATAAAAGTGATGCGATTTCGGTAACCTTGTAAATAGGGTAAAGATTTACCGCACCAATGCGAGTCTACGCTTTACTTTGATGTCCGGTTTAGGTGTTCTGCGCCATTGCATTACGAAGTATAGGAAAATGGAGAAATAAAATAAGAATAAATAATAATGCTATAAAACTATATATTTATTCAATAAAAATCCATATTTTATCACAAATGGGGCAGAATTTTTATTTTTCTATTTGTTCTATCTGCTTTCTTTGAACTACATAAATCTCGGTTAACAAATTTTATAGTGCAAAATATTTTTAGTCTTATAAATAATTTTATTATATACTCTAGCGGGAACTCGTCGCATGGGTGCATAAATTCTACAGTTTTCCTTTTTTAAGGAACGTACGTGAAATTCCTTCCTTCGTAAAAAGTTCGTCAAACAACGTTAAAAATATATTTTCTAATTTATAAATAAAGTGGACAAACCTCTCATTTGGCGATTTTAAACTTTCATTATTATACGCTTTAAACTGCAAAAATAATTTGGTGTTGTCTACAATATCGGACTGTTTTGCAAATTGTAAACAAATAGCTCAATGATGAATTTTAAGAGCCTTATTAATTAAGTAGCCACAGACATTCTTCTTGTTTTAATATATTTAAACTCTACCGTAGAGAGTCGCTGCCAAAGAGCTAGAATCGCCTTTATTGTTATCATCCAGCCGGTACAAAATCGACATTTAGAGGTTATGTCCTGGCCATTTTTATTATATATTTTTAAGTTATGTAGAAATAACCACATTTCATTTAAATTGGTTATTTGAAAATCTAAGCCTTTAAATACAGTTTTGTACTGGTTTGGATGATTAATATCTACGGAATTTAATGCATCAAACAACTTATCAGATTTTTCTATAACCTCAATAGTGGCTTTAGCTTCAGCAGGTAGAATCCCCAAACTCATGTGAGTTTGCATTCCACAAGCTACGGTTCTACTAAGGACTTGTACAGATAGTTTAACTTTCATTTTCTAAAAGTTAGATGGGTAAATATGAGCATCGGTAAGTTTGGGAGCGCATCTGTAAGGCGACTTTTTATCTTCGATATAAAAATTTTCAATAAAATTCCCGGATGTGTTTTTATTTTCGAAACAGAAAATATTTTTGCATTAAATTACTTTTGGTTGCTTTTGCTAAATGGGGAGTATCAAAAAAATACAAAAGATTAAAGTTACCTATGGGAAATTCCGGATTATCTGGGATAACATTTAATAAATTTGAAAGCTGAACAAAATTAGATCTCATATCAGTAACAAGACCTTAAATATATAATCCTACATTTGATAATTTATTAATACATTCATTAAGTACAACTCGAATCTCTGGAGCCTTAAGTTGGGTGTTAATAAAAAAGTATGCGATTGGTTGTTTTCAGTTATGAAACAAACCTCTAGCCATAATGACACCTACATTCTAGGCTACAAGAGAGTCGTTTGTATCATTTCCTATGTCATGTAAACCAATAATTTTGTCTCGGCCAGTATCAAAGTATAAGTTTGACTTGAGGGAAGTCTCATCTATGCAAATATTACAGTATTTGCCTAACTCCGACATTGTTTTTTATTTCAGTTTTAAAGAGTTGAAAATATGTTCATTTTCTAATCCAGGTTTACAAATGAAATTTTCGGGTCATTAATTCTAAACTTAGCTTTGTTGGTAAAATTAAAATTTTTTCTAAAAATCTATATGTTTTTGGGTCCAAAAAGTACAGCGTTAGAGCAAATTTTTTATAATCTTTGTTATACCGTCTTACCTTTGCAACCCTATTTCTCAGTAAAGACTGAACTTTC
Source organism: Listronotus oregonensis (assembly GCA_019359885.1). Classification (NCBI taxonomy): domain Eukaryota; kingdom Metazoa; phylum Arthropoda; class Insecta; order Coleoptera; family Curculionidae; genus Listronotus; species Listronotus oregonensis. Next base: position 20,073 of record JAHBCN010014462.1, read on the forward strand.
ACAATTTCGAAAAGGGGTTTGCTGAGGAATTTGTCGCACAAAATATTGAAGTTCTGCAGCTGTGACATTTTCGTTTCGATAATAGATTTTTTTGTCACATAAAATATTTTAAATTTACTTTATATCTTAGTCTGTTTTGGAGGGTTGGAGGTTAAACTTGTTGGTGTTTGTGTCAAGCAACTGGCGATAGAAGGAATTCCACCCTGGAACTGGTCGATGGGTTAATGTTAATAGGTCTAAAAGTAAAAAACCTTTAAATGCCCAGGAAGCATTTAAAATATTTTATCTGATTTTTGCAAAAAAAAAAATTTTTCCTGTTAATTTTTTTCGAGCGGTTTTTACATGTGTAGAGTCAAGGACGGTAGTTGGTTTTTGAAGGGCATCAGGCCGTATATCTAAAATTAGTAAGGGGATTTTTACAATGAGGAAAAAATATTGGTTAGTAAAGAAGTAAAATATGATTAGGTACTTACCTGATAATACAATGATCTTTTTGGGGGGCTCAACAAAAGAAGTATCTTCGTGACTTCTTTTTGATGGACCGCAAAACAGTGTTGGAACTGACTGATCATAAAGACGCTTTAAGCCAGCTGTAGTTTTATACACAAATTTACTTTCAAAGTGATTTTCGCACAATTTATAATTCGTGGGATTCTTTTGCAGAAGATCTTCTCTTTCAGAAGATTTGAGCCAAATTTCTGATCTGGAAGTAAACACAACAAAAACATTTTGGGTCTATTGACAATAAACTCAAATGCGATTCAGCACTAGGAAACTTACTTTAGAAATATTAAAAATTTATTTATATATTTGTCGAAAACATTTTATATTTTTAGCTAAACCTCTGTATTCTGGTACTTATATTTTACTGTATTTGTACGAAAATTCAGCTCAGAAATTCCAACCGTTTGTAAGTAAAAAGGCTATGATAAACAGGCATCGACTTCATTTTATAAAATGTGACCCGTTTATCAAATTTGTAGAAGATGCCAATTTTTAATGTATTATCAAATACATACCTTCCTTTATCCTTTGGAAATCTAAATAGCGATGTTTTCCCACCACTTCTTTCAGAGCAGTGCAAATAAACACATTTAAATCCAGGCATTTTCAAAATACACCAGTACAAACAATAATAATTCATTCTATAAAATGTGACCCGTTTATCAAATTTATCAAATTTGTAGAAGATGCCAATTTTTAATGTATTATCAAATACATACCTTACTTTATCCTTTGGAAATCTAAATAGCGATGTTTTCCCACCACTTGTTTCAGAGCAGTGCAAATAAACACATTTAAATCCAGGCATTTTCAAAAAATTGTTCAGGAAACACGAAACTAACTAAGAGCAGCCATACACTGGACTGCGTACTAGACCGAGAGGTGGCCTGCATCCAGCGAGGGGGCGTGTCGATAAAATCGTTTGGTTGCCGTCGCTTTCGTTACCTTTCGCATCTGCTATTTATGGTAATTTGTGCTTCTGCACCCATAAAGTTTCTAGTAAAAAAAAAAACAAGATCCGCATCAACATCCGCATCTACAGCATCCCTACTCCACACGGTCACGCATACATATGTAAAAAAAGGGCGTTAGGGGTCCCCTTTTAATCTTGGAAACACTTTCAAGGCTTTACTAAATACAAAAAAAATACAATTTGTCCGCGCTTAAAAAAAATACAATTTGTCCGCGCTTGCAGCGGTTTTTTTCTGTCAGAAGCTTGAAAGCACGTGTTTACTTTTTAAAGGCACAAACGGAAGTATCTTTATTTCCTATTTTTGCTGTAGCGTGTTTACTAGAGTGTGCCAAAAAAGTCAAAAATTTTTTTTGGCTCTCACCCAAAAATATCTCAAAAAATGGCCAAACAAAGCTCCTGTTAAAAGCGCAGCACAAAATTTTAATTTTAAAAGGTTCTCCATGGTTCTTTAAGTTTTTCGTCTAATAATAATATGGAAAACGGTTTTTTAGCACTTTTTTGCCCTGCAAGCTGTTAAAAAATATTTTAACAGAAAATAAATGAATGTATCGTATTAAGCACTAAATTTGGTACAAGAAGTTCCATTGGGTCAAATTTTTATCTTTAATATTTGAATTTCTACAGAGCTGCAATTTCAAATGTTTGTTTTTTTTATTTTTAAGCTAAACTATTTGGTTAGAGAAAAAGTCAAATGGCAAATTTGAGTACGTCTGAAATACAATGAAAAGTCCCTATTGACTTTTTTGTATTATCAATCACAGGAAAGTTACAGGCTTCTAAATATTAATTTTTTCAAATTTTTGCTTTTACAAATTGAAATATCAATAATTAGACAAAAAATTTGGTGTAAATTTGCAAAAAAATTTGATAAGTAAGATATTTGATATTATCAATAGTTAATAGTTACTGACTTATTTAGTCATATTTTTAGGATTTTTTACCTCTACTATAAAAAATATTGATAAAAGACTTAAAATATCATCAAGATTCATAGTAGAGTTAAAAGATCATGAAAATATAACTAAATAAGTTAGTAACTATT
>JAHBCN010014463.1:0-22948 GCA_019359885.1 Listronotus oregonensis
AAAAGCCCTTTGTCTCTGTTTTTTTTTTGAAAAAAACGCATAGGCCATGAAAATTGGGAGTCCACATTAAACTAATTTGGGACAAGCTAATTTCGGCATTTGCTACTAAAAAAGGTGTTTAATATGTATATAAAAATCCTCATATCTGCGAGTGGGGGAATTACCCCCAAAAGTGCAAGTTTAGAGTTCTCCCTTATACATTTTATTTTTTAAACTGAACCTCCCATCGAACGGTATTAAAACCAAGTAGCAAGGGTATATATATATATATATATATATATATATATATATATATATATATATATATATATATATATATATATATATATATATATATATGTATATATATATATATATATATATATATATATATATATATATATATATATATATATATATATATATATATATATATATATATATATATATATATATATATATATATATATATATATATATATATATATATATATATATATATTTTATTATTTATTTTTATACAGTTTTTATTAAATATACGGCAAAAATTTAAGATACTATTCCTTGGACTATTTTAAGGATATTTTGTCTTTTAATGATTTTTGATAGGTAGCTTTGTTTCAAAGATAGAGGGCAAAAAAAAATCGACAATAACAATTTATTACCAAAAATTACATGTAATGTTCCTTAATCTACAAGAACTGTTAAAAATTTAAGTATAAGTAGGTAATGTCAATTAGTTTCAACCTATTCGACACATACAAAATGATCACTTACGAGACATATTCAAATTGAATGTCTGCAGCCGTTTGTAGTAATCGGAATGTTGTTAAAAGATACCAACGGAATTGTTAGATTTTTTATTACTTGGTAGGTCCAGTGTAGTACGCTATACTTTTATTTCGGCTATGTTAATAATTTTAAAATTACCAAAATTGGATGGTTGAAATTCTTTTTCGCCCCGTATCTTTTTTAAAATTATGCGAAAGCGCCCCATTAAAAATCATCAAAGGACAAAATATCCTTAGAATAGTCCAAGGAATAGTCCCTTAAATTTTTGCCGCATTTTTAATAAACACCCTGTATATATGTATATATATATATATATATATATATATATATATATATATATATATATATATATATATATATATATATATATATATATATATATATATATATATATATATATATATATATATATATATATATATATATACATCTATCGTTTTTCCCGCCGATTCTTTAAATCTTTTTCTTATGTGTAAAATAAATATTTCTATTGAAAATATACAAAAAGTAAATTAGTAGTTAGTAGAATTTTATCATAGTAAACAACTAAAATTATGATCATATACAATTTTTTGCATAGAAGTTGTCACATTATTTTTAAACTTTTATAGATAATGTAAATAAACACCTATATTTTCCGCTGTAAAATTTTCCCATAAAACACTGATAACATTTTTTAACTATGGTAAAATTATATTAATGACCACCTTTGGTAATTTGTGTTTAAATTTATAGCCTTTTTAAATTACCTTAAATAATAATATAAAAGGAAAAATGTTAAATATCTTATCTCATAGTTTAATGTGCCCACTACTTACTTATTATTATTACTATTATTAAAATACGGAGTTGGTAGCTATTTTTTAAGGCCTATCCCACCAAAAGATTTTCATCTATTTCACTTTCAAAATTTTTTCTTTTAAAAGTTTTAAAAATTTATTAAAACTAGCTTTTGGTCCGTGTGGAACACACGATTTTTCTGTTTTGTTTTCTTTTTTTTATTCTTGCGCGATATTGTAATTTTTGCAAACATACAACTTTCGTTTTCCCTTCTAACCCCTTAGGGTATAAAGTTCCAAAAATAATACCACTTTATATTTTTTGGCGTAATTAAAAGCCTTATTACCAACAATATTTACAACTTCAAAAATGACGATTTTTCTTTACAAACATTAATTTTTATTCCAACCCTCCATGAAATGTAATTCCAAAAATGTGGAAACGTCAAATCTAATCAATATTTACTCCCATATTTACCAAGTCCGGAAATGACGTTTTTTAACTGTGACGCTCAGAAATTTTTCATATAATATATAATAATTATATGAGACATATACATATATGCTCCTAATAAAGTACCGGAGCGCCGGGTTTTTTCATGTTTACCCATCCTTTTCCCCATTTCAATTAATTCCATAATCTTTATTTATAACTAGTGAAAAGCCTGTTTCCGCCAGGCGAGGACAATTAAACCCTTTTTCTCCTATTTTTGTCGGGGTGAAATTCAAAAACGGACCGTTAGGTTCGCCCTGCTAAAGACTCCACTGTGCCAAATTTCATGATTTTACCAAGCCTCTTCAGAATTAGTGGAAGACAAATAAATATAAATATACCTACATAAAAATATATCCATATTAGCAAATTTTTAAGATAATAACATTCAATTTCAACAAAAACTACATAAAAAATACATAAAAACTGTTTCTTTACTCCTCCTTGTACCTTTTCAGGTTTGGTGAAGAGAAAGCCGGCCCGTTAGAAACTGGGCGGGGGTGGGATGGAGCCCGATGGTAGCTTTTGTTGATTTGTATTATGCCGGTTCAACTTCCACCGGTGGTGACCTATCGGGAGCTGTTATATTGTTTTGTTACTGGTATAGTTTAAAAAAAATTGATGTCGTGAGCTTTATTGTTTAGTTTGTACAATTGTTTTTGCAGGAAAAAGTTTTCAAAAAACCTGCTTCATCTTTTTCCAATTTAACAATGCTTTATTTATAAATAGATAGGTACAATACATATATATATATATATATATATATATATATATATATATATATATATATATATATATTATATATATATATATATATATATATATATATATATATATATATATATATATATATATATTATAAATTTATATTTTATATTATTTTTTATATATATATATATATATATATATATATATATATTATTTTTAATATTATTTATAATTTGTGTGGTTTCTTAAAACCCAAAAGATCGCCGAGCAGATTTGGCTTCAAAAAATTATATGTTAAGGTTTTAAAATATGGGATGTTTCCTAATACCTTACAAACATCTGAGCGGTTTAATTGCTTTGGGCTTAGAGGTTATGTTTTATGTGATTTTCTAGATCTACATTGTGTGATTGTATCTGCGGAAAAATATCCAAAAATCTGCTTCATCTTTTCCCCAGTTCCGTCCACGCTGTCCAAGCACTGAAACATGCAAATTTGCATTTCACAGCACCTTTTAGACAACGCGGTAGTGCCACCACGGACGTTATTTTAAATAACTACTACCTAAATATGTCTCCCCATCGGGGAATCGAACCCGGATCGCTGGCACCGCGAGCCGAGTCTCTGACCACTACGCTACCGGAGAGACAAGTTAAACAAATATTTACTTATACCCCCATTTTACCTCTTAAGGGGGAGTTTGTCACCTTGAGAAGAGAATTTGAGCATAATATGTCGTTTTCTGTATACCAATCTTGTGGTATTTTTTACTGGGATCCAAATCACGTACCAAATCACTGAGATTGTTTTAAGTTATAAAATAAGATTTTCTAGGTATTAGAGTCGGATCTTGTAAATGATAACCCTCGGATACTTACAGGCAAATTATCACTGAGTGAAATATAGTCCGGTCAAATTAGACCAAAAAATAAGAGTGAAGGCACATAAATTAACATCAAGCTGAAAGTAAAATTGTTTAAAACATAATTAAAAATAACAGTTTAAAATTCACCATCGTTCCGGTACGTGGAAAACAATTGACTCGAGGTCAAAGGTCAAAACATGGGTTTTTCGCGATTTCCTTAAAATAGTTTTTTCGTAAAATCACCTTAAACAAAAATGGAGATTATAAAATTATCTATAAAAAAGGTATTTATAATTAACCATTCAAAATGTTGTAGGCGTCATTGTATGCACACGTTTCCACGCGACTTCTGAGGTAGTCTACTTAGCGCGTTTTTTTAACGTAGTTTCTCCAGTAAGGTCTGTTGTGATTCTGTCTAATTTTAAACTGTTGCATAATAACATATAATCGCAAGGGTAGAAATTGATAAAAGCGATGCAAATTAAAAAACAGTGAAAGAATTTATTCGTCCGACTCATGCTCTTTAATTACTTCTTCTTGTTGTTCTTCTTCTTGATCTTTTTCTTCTTTTTCTTAATCGCCTTCTTCCTATTCATCCTGGGTGTAAGTGAATTGCGTCAATAGCGATGTATCGCATGTCTGTTCGTCAGTATCAAACGAATCCTCTGCTGTTGGTGATTCAACATTAGAAAACTACCGGCCTTGACAATTCGTGCATGCCAGAGAACAAAACAGTCCAGCTTTTTTGCAACTACATTTGGCACTGCATCCCTTTTTACAGTTGCAAAAAATTGTGTTTATCGGTTTTTCCTGCGCAGGTGGGAATAAAATCTGAATTGGTTCTAATGTATTATCGACCTACTTCCAACCCCAATCTTTTGGGTCTAGCTGGTCTAGCAAGCCACACTTAAACTTGGTAATATACCCGAAAAAGATGTTGATAAGCAGCAACTAAGGTTGGAGGAACACAAGCTAATTGCACTTGCTTTCTATTTCGAGTGTTTTTAACAAAACCTGCATATCGATACTTATCTAAGTCATGTAGTTTTTTTAGGAGCTCCGTACATACAAAGAAGAAAGCAAATTCCGTTGTTGATACCTTCTTGTGAAGTTATTTTTTTTTAAATATCAGCACATAAACTAAATTTTGTTTTTAAAACATTTTAAAGACTGTTGTTTTACATTTGGTTACACTAGCGTATGAATTAAGGGACTGGGTTTTATTTCACCTGATATTCTTATAGTTATGCTTATGTATATATATATATATATATATATATATATATATATATATATATATATATATATATATATATATATATATATATATATATATATATATATATATATATATATATTTATTTTAAATAAAAGTTACAATCACCGATGGAAAAACATTTTTACTTATATTACAGCTACGGAGATGATACGTGACGTACTTATGCATACAATGACGCTTACAACTTTTTGAATCGTCATACCTCAGGAACGGTGGCTTTTAGGAAAACAATTTTATATACTTTTTTATAGATAATTATGTGATCTTACCGTTTGAAAACAAATCGTGAATAAGCTTTTTTTTACCTTTGACCTCAAGTCAATTTTTTTCCACGAACAATTTTACTTACTTTCAGCTTGATGTAAATTTATGTACCGTTGAATGTCTAAATTGACCGGAGTAATAGGTCTTTAAGCAAAATGTGGATTGGAATAGTTTACAGTGTGTCTAGATTTTTGATTTATACCTTTCGTACAAGTTTGATAGAAATAACAATTTGATACATACTGATACATACATGGTCTTTTGGTTCGAAACATATCATTGGAACTGCGAGCAGCATAATTTCCCTATCTACCCACTGTTGCAAAAACACATCTAGCAACGTAAATGCTATTTTTTCATAGCCACAGTAAGCTAACATTTCTTTCTAAATCTTAATAAAATAATAAAAATATTTTTTAATCGGTAAATTTCCCTTATAACCGCCTGAATAAATTCAAATCATTCTTGAAAATTCCTGTAAACCGATCTAAAAATATCGAAACAAAGGAAGCCGCACGTCGGTACGCGACTAACCATAACTAACACATCGGCATGCTTTTGTAAACTTGTGATGACGTAGCGATTCGACGCATCCAGTGAGAGCTCGGGCCCTTCAGTCGACGCGAAAGGGTTGGGCAATCGGCGTGAGTCAAGACTGTAAAAGTAGTAAGACATTGAGCTCTGTCAGTGAACCATTGTCTGAAAGTATCTTTCCGTTTTCTTTTGCGAGTACAGCTATCTATGCCGTTCAGGTAGGACCCGTGGCTGGAAGGTTTTTCTCTATTCTTTATGACAACGTAAAAATTGGTGTAATTAAAGTATAGTCTGACAAACTTAACTGTAGCAGCGAAAGGAATTTAAACTATTTTGAACGAATATATATGTGTGTGCCAAGTTTAACTACAAGAAAGCAATAGTACTTACTACTATATACTTAAGTAGTAATTTTAATGTTAAAATAATTTTTTTTTACAATAACAAAATAAAATATTGGAAAAAAGCTGAGAATTAAATATAGTTGTTATATACTTTAATTTTTATTTAATATCTATTTTGTTTTACTAAGGAATATTATGTTATTAGGTAATTATTTTCCAAAGACCTTATCGATTTTGTCTAAACTGGCAACATCAAACAAAAGGCTTGTCCAGTTGCGAAGTAAACGAACCTGGTTGGTGGAGCTTGTCATATGTTTTGATTCTATGGGGAAAATTTACTTGTGATTGGAAGTGTTTGCGCTGTTTCTGGTTCCTCTCTTGGAATGTCGAATATTTAAATATTCAGTGTCGGAGGTCGAAGGTTTTATCCTTATTTCTAAGTGTTAAATTTGGTGTTGTGGAATTTTGCTTGTTTTGTTGTGTTTTGTTTTTCTACCTTATATATCCATTTTTTAGTTTTTATTTGATTTTTAAATAGTATTTCAATAGTATTACTATTGTTTTAAAATGAACAAATTTACTTGCGGAAAGACACTACATGGACAAACAAAAGAAGTAATAGCAAATGTTTATAGGTAAGTAATAATCTTATAAAACAGTAATCATGTTTTTTCTATTGGGTTAAAACATTAAATATACGAAAAAGAAAGCTTTATAATATGTAGCGGCAACTAAAGTTGGCAAGTCATCTGTTTGCAACATTTTTAATGAAGAGGGTCTTTATTCGTTTTTATACCATTTTTTACGTCAAAAATATGAAAAAAGTATTGTTTTCATTAAGCTGTTAGCAAGTAACAAGGAAAGCGGGCAAGTCTCGATGATTAGGCAACCCGCTTGTCACTAAATAAAGACTGAGTAATACGCTTTTATTTCAGAACTAACACTGTTATACACAGAATAAAGCATACAGCTTTTCATAAATTAAATAAAAGCTACTTTTAAATATACTTTTGTTCATTTAATTTTTGTTTTATTTTGTTAATAGGGTTTGCGATGAAGAAGCCGCAAGCAATTCTTTAAAATTGCCACTTAAACGTAAGCTTGATCGGGTATCTCTTTACACCGGAGTTGCCGTATCAACTGCACGAAAAATTAATAAAGAAGATAAGGATCGGTTGGAAAATAACCCCAATCAAATGTTATCCAGTCCTAAAAAAAAACGACGGCGTCTTTCTCTTGTCGAGAAGAATAAAAATTTTGATTAAATTGAAAGTTGTCCCGACAAGTAAAAAATTGTTGCAAAAATTGCGAGAAGATTTAAATTTTTCATATTCTAGGGAAACACTTAGGGCGTTATTAATACCAAACGGTTTTTTGGCGTAAATTTTAAAATAAAAAAAAATAATGGAGCGTCCTAATATATTACATTGGAGGTAAAAATATATACATGAAATACGAAAATATCGCCAAGAAGGGCGAAATATTATTTATTTGGACGAGACATGGGTAGATAATGATTTAACATTATAGTAATAGTAATGCTTACTTAGTAAGTTTTTATTTTATAAATTTCTTTGTCATTTATCAAAAATTGCAATGATAATACTACAGGGAACGTAGAATGACGTTTCCTTATTTTGAATTATTACCAAAAAATTAAAAATACCGCCTATCTTAGAGGTAAACAAATAAAAAAAACCGATTAGATGATGACGTTTTTCTGCATTTTTAACTTTCCATGAAATATTTTGTGAAATTGTTACTGATGGTCTTTAAATGCCTTTATTTTTGGTGACGACGATACATTTAAAATATATTTTAAATAAAACATAAACGTATACTGTACACATTATTTCATTTAAACAAAATACAAAATATTCCTGAACTTTTGGAAAATCCGCACGCCGCTGGGCTTTTTATGAATGAAGTACGCCATGTTTGGTTTACAACTTCCTTCCCCTTACCGACGCCGCACTGTCACAGATACGGTTGCCAGACTATAATTGTAAAGAACTGTAACCGGACAGGCGTTAGCTGGAGGTGATTTAGTGAATGGTATTGTAGAAGATTAGCTGGCTAACAAGGTAAAATCTAAACTTGTTGATAAGATAGTTGGTCAATAATTTGTACCGAGTGTCACAGAAGACGCAACTAATACCGGGTGTCCCTAAAACTGTAAATAATTTCTAAATTTGACTTTAAACTTTCCAACTTCTATAGTGATAAAAAACAATTTTAACGCACATAGATTTACGCCTCATAGACTTTAAAAGCGTTTCGGGTTTCTAGTGAAATTTAAATAATTTTTTTAACCAAATTAAAGTGAATTTTTCTCCAAATTTTTGAGTAAATTTTGTTTTTCTCACAGTTTTTATAAAATTAAGTCTTTGGTACTTTTCTAACATCTGATATTGTCAGTAGGTAATAGGTAAAAATTTCTGAATTCTTGAAAAATTAAAAAAAAAAACACAATATTGTCTTTATTCCTTTTATTGTATAAGCGTGATTAAAAAATCATGCAACAATTTTTTTTGGGTATAACAATTCTCTTAAACTCTAACAGGTCGTACCTAATAATTTTCTTTTTTTTCTTTAAAACAACGATTATTTATTATTATTTATCTACATTTCATTCCAATTTAATTTCTCTAACACCCAGTATATTTTTTCTAGTATTTACAAAAATTTAGAATAAGAATTTTCAGAACAAAGTTGAAAGATATGTCGTTTTATTTGATAGGGAACACTTGAAGGCGTTATAACTCTTCGATTTTTAAATTTGACGAGGTTCGCGATTCTTTTACTTGAAATAAATTCAATAAATTTAAAAACAGACATTTTTTTTTGAAATTTTTAGTTGAAACGAAATATTCAACACCAAACTTAAAAATCAAACTAACTACATTTTCACTATTTCTGTTTGCACACAATTTTGCTTTTTTCACCGAATAATCACACAATATTTTTTTTATTTTACACTTTTTGTTTCATGTAATGGCAAAGCTTCACTTTCAAACGACGCGACGATGTATATATACACTATGAATTTTTTCAGCAAACATGGCCGCAGCGATGGAAAATTCAAATTTCGCAATTTAATGAAAAAAAGTGTAAAATAAAGAAGAAACAAGTTTTTAAAAGGTGTTTATTAAATGTTGTGTGCCAATTTAGTGCTAAAATAACAAATTGTGTGCAAAAAGAAGGAGGAATGTAGTGAAAATAGCGTTAGTTTAATTTTTAAGTTTGATGATGGATATTTTGAAATTAAAACGCTTCCGACTAAAAATTCTTTTACAATCGTGATCAGCGAGCCAAAAACTCCCAAAAATTGTGTATGATTTTTCCCTATTTTGTTTTGTGACTATAAAAAGGCATATCTTTATAAATTATTCTAGAAAATTCTATTCTAGAAAACATTGTGTTCCCATTTTCGTTATTATATTAGGCAGTCTATTTTAACTAATGATACTAAATCTAATAATTTTTAACTTTTTTTTACATTTTATCGTTTAATTTACTTGAGTATCGTGTGTTTCTATAAAGCGTTTAAAAAATTTAAAATAATATATATATATATATATATATATATATATATATATATATATATATATATATATATATATATATTTTATATATATATATATATATATATATATATATATATATATATATATATATATATATATATATATATATATATATATATATATATATATATATATATATATATATATATATATATATATATATATATATATATATATATATATATATATATATATATATATATATATATATATATATATATATATATATATATATATATATATATATATAAAATATATATATATATATATATATTAAAAAATATAAAAAATAAAAATTTTTATAGGAAAATTTTGGACCTGTTTTAATTCTTTTTTTTATTTTTTTAAAAAACAAAATCAAATTTCAAAATATTTTTTTATTTGTTTTATTTATTTCAATAAAAAATTTTTTATAAATTAAATAATTTTAAGATACTATATTTTTTATTCATAATCTTAATCCACGATTTTACTAACTGGGATTAATGATTGATACAGTAAACATTCAATGTCAGTTATTATAATCGTAGATTTGAGCCATGTTTATAAAAACTATTTGCTTCAAAATCAATCAAATAATTGTCCGTTAAATTTATAGTAATATATTTAATCAACACCCTGTATATTTAACATTACGTATTTATTAAACATTATGTTAGGTTGCAAAAATTTTTAAAAAGTTTTTTTCAAATAATTACATAACTAAAGACTTGAAAGGACCCAAAGCTGTAAATAAATTTGTACAGTTTTCATTTGTGGCAGAATTTTTGGGTCTTCGCGGATGCTTTCAAGCGAGAAAAAGTTTATCACGATTAGGAAACCGCTTAAAATGGCCCCCCAAAGTCCCCAAAATGAGTTTCCCGCGAATATCTGCCAAAATATGCGAATTAGAGAATTTTTATTAAGACAAAAAATGAAGAACATCTCGAAGTCTACAAAAATGGTCCTTACCATTTTTTTTGCAACACCAATATTTTTCGCAAAAACGGCCGTCGAAAAATCCATAACATTCCACACTGGAAAGATGTGGTAGAACTCGGAAACGGCTAAAAAATGCAGATGGGCAAAACAATTTTTATCAAAACGCAAGAAAGATGGTAAAGGAAATTTTCTGGGATCATTAAACACTTGCTTAAGTCTCCTTATAAAAAAGAAATGTTGATAAAAAACCATTTTTAAAAAAAATATCAATAAATTAATGAGATACTCTCAAAATATTGAAAAAGAAACCTTGACCGCTTTTTTTAATATTCTAGCAAAATCAAAATAGACCCAAACCCATATGCAATGATACGTACGGGTTTTTTCATTCCGATAAACTTGAAATGATTTAAAAATGTACATTATTGCCCGAGTAATGGAATGATTTGTCCGTCATTCTAGCGGTAGAGCGGCAGCTAAAATGAGGGAACTTTTGGGTCCCGTTATCTCGAAAAATATCGATTTTTCGAAAAAAAATATAAGTACCATTTTTAAGACTACAAGGCGTTCTTCATTTTTTGTCTCAACAAAAATTTTCCAATTCGTATATTTTGGCAGATATTAGCGGAAACCTAGTTTTCGGACCTTGAGGCTCCATTTTCAGCCCTTTCCCACATGTTAATGTTGATAAACTTTTTTTCGCTTGAAAGCATCTCCGAAGACTGTTGTCATAATATGTTGACACATTGCATACATTACGTCAACTTTGTGTTTTTAAAAACCATTTTTATAAAATGTAAAACGCTTTATACAAACCTTTTCAAGATACATTATACGTTTGTTTTTTTAAATTTTAACATTTATTTCTTATTTTAATGATAAAAATAATAAATATGGCACTATTTGGTAGGATCTATATCTTTTGCAGACTTTTTTTCAGATATGATATTAAAAGATTATGCGTTTAAATTCGAAAAAAACGCATGAAAATTCGTACTTTAATCAGTAATTTTAATTCGCTTTTTAAACAACAACAAAAAAAAGATGAAGTATATACATAATTTGTGGCATTAAACGATTGTTAATTCTGTTGTCAAACAAAAGTGGTAGAGGAGGAATATGTATATACAGGGTAAGCGTTTTAAAGTGTTGCAATGCGGTATGTTAAAAAGTGTTTCAAATATTTTCATGAAATTTTGGTAACGTAGTAAGTAAAGGGTAGACATAATTTGCGTTATTTATGCCATATTTTTCTTCACCCACCTTTAAAGGATTACATGGGTTTTACGGTTTCATAAAATCGATTTTTTTATTATCTTATTAAATTGTAACATCTCTTGAATATTGTCCCAAATTTTCGAATTGATCTGAGTAATAGTTTCGGAGATACAGCCTTCAGAAGTCGAGTGCTCGAGGCCAGCTAGGCTAAGCGCGCCGCAGGTATGTTAGTTCATCCTTCTTGTCCATTTCTTTTAATCTCTAAGGGCAACTACTAGGCGGATGCGGAGAGCTTTCGAAAACTATTCCCAATCACGCGCAGAAATCGACGATTCAATGCAAGTTAAAAAAAATCCCACTTTTATTATCACTCAAAACTTCAAACGCGTTGTTTTCAAAGTCGGGTTGGCAAAATTTCTCGAGAACTACTTAATCGATCTTCATAAAATTTTACATAGGTCTTCGAGATACAAGGACTTGGACGAAGGATTTTGTTTTTTTTTTCGATTACAACTATTTAAAAAAATGTAGCGAAATTTTCACCGAAATTGTCATTTTTTTGTAAAAAGTTCTGCCAAAAATCCAATTTTATTTTTTGTTCCTTCGTCCAAGTCCTAGTTTATGGTTTTAACTAAAACACATATATTTTTTTACTTCAGATGATCCTGTAAGAAGTTCTTCTGCCAACGCGGACGCATCTTTTTCCCAAGGAGTTGCCGAAAACGACATCACAATAGCCGAGTTTTTAATATTTTTTAACAAAAATTTTAGAACTTCTTTGTCAAATGTGTATCTTTATGACTGTACAGAATTTGAATAAAAAATTTAATTTTTGACATGAAAAATAAATTGTTGAAAAAAGGCAATTTTTTCCCCGATGAAACCCATGTAACCCCTTAAGGGGCGGGGGATACTTTTGAAATTTTAAGTGGAATGTTGTCTTTTTCATTTTAAAATACAAATCTATGTAAAAAACTAGGTCTGTTTGCAAAAAAAATATATAAATTGGTTTACTGGTTACTGTTACGGAATTATAATTAATTATTTTTGTCTATTAAAAATATATTTACAATTTTATTTTAAATTATTTATCGTTTATTATGCCCGAAAAGTTGTTTAAAATGCTCTTATTCAACATTCAAACACTGTCTTAATCTTTCCTGAAAGTAATTTTGCACCCGCTCAAACTTTTTAGGTGTCACTAATTGGAAAGCAGAACGGATTCAATCTTTATTGTTAAGGCGCGTACAGACATAGAACAAAACATCGTATCGTAACACGTTCGTATCATCTTCGCATAACATGTGTGGACGGTACATCGTAACAGCGTAACTCAGTAACATCGGAACATCACGGCGTCCCATCAGTTGTCGGTTTTTCAGCGTCACTTCAAAGAGATGATATGGGCTGATGTTGCGTCTTGGAAAGTTTGGACGGGAATGCGTAACAAGAGCGCCCCAAATCCCATTTATTTTTATTAATTAAAATGGTGCATTGGAAAATAGGGCAGAATGTTCTGCTATAGGTTATACGACGTTTTTTTTGTTACACAATAATTTAAAAAACCGAACTTCGATGCGTAACAAAGAATTGTTGCGCGACGATGTTGCGAAAAAAGAAAAATTTGTTCTATTTTTACGCGCCTTTATATTGAGGTGCAGTAGCCATTACATTGTCCTTTGTAAAGCCCCACAAAAAAAAGTTAACTGGAGTTAAATCTGGCGAACGAGCAGGCCAGCTGAATCGACTTTCTCGACCAATACACCTATTTTTAAATATTCCTTAATTAATTTTTATCTTATTCATTACTTGAAATTAATTGTCTTAGTAACCAATCAGCATATTAATCCTGGCATATGGTTTCAGCAAAATGGAGCTTCACCCCATTATGCAACAGGTTTATTAAATTGAATATTTAAATATAGGTCAATTGGTCGAGGGGGGTCAACTTCCCCGCTCTTCATTTTTACCCGACTACGTACGAAATTTATTTTAAGAGAGTAACACTTTAAAAAACTCACCCTGTAGATTGACTTTAACTTAATGTAAATCGTACCTTCTTTTATTTCTGGTTTCTGAAATTGGTACAAAAAAACCAATAGATTGTGGCAGCGTAACAACTACAAGCCATTTTTTTTAATAAGTAATAATATGATCGGGAAAAGAACACGGCGCAATATTTTGAAAAGAATTCTGCTGATTCTAAAGTCTATTTAACAGGTGCTGACCACACATCAAAATTTGTTCTTAAAACTATAGGATTACCATACAGGGTGTTTAGTTAGGTAAGGCTATTAGCTGTATCTTGAAAATTTCTTAAATAATAGGTGTAGGTCAAAAATATCTATTACAGGTGTTGACATCAGTTATAACTAAGCAAACTCCCTGTGCAAATGTTAAAAGTTATTATAATTATATTTTAATACATTTTAACAATTATAACAAAATTTATGACATTTTTTAAACACTTGTAAAAAGTAATCCTAATTATTATTTATGAGTTCTAGAAGTATATTAAGGATATAAAATACAAAAATTATTTTAGTTTTTCGTACATTTTTTTTATAATGAGCACATTCTTTCGGTAAAATACTAGTATTTTTAAATACGCTATTAAATTACAACAGCGCAGTAGTGTGATATTTCTTTGAATAAAATTTGCCTAACCAAATATACCTGGTAAGGTCGTCCTCCGGCGATATTTCGAGAACCCTTCATCGCATGGCTTTCGGAAAAAAATATTTATAGTAAAACCAGCCTCGAGAAAATGCTGAAAATTATTTTTAAGTTTCTTATTCCACCGCTAGAGGGCGTAAAACTAAGACCAAAATTGAAAACACGGATTATTTAAAAATATGCCATATTAATAAACTGTGAAAGGCTTTCGCGGCCATTGTCTAATGTTTCAATGGTTTTTGGGCTGTTAGGCCGGCGTCGATTGTCTGGTTGACTTGGCGGCTAGTTTTGCCAGCAGATAAGGGAAATGCCACTGTCGTAATAAACACCGCAGATTACAAGGCAAAGATAAATGATTTACTGGATCCAAACAGTTTATACCAACTGGATACAGTTTTATCGCTATGACGGGCTTTTGGAGGTTATGTTTTGGTACTCTATTAACTGCCAGAGTGTCCGTGGAGGGTAAACATCCTTACGGCACCCCGAACTGGGCTTTTCATCAAAAATATGAAAGTAGTTTTATCGCTATCAGCGGGCTTTTAAGATTATGTTTTTGGCACTCTATTAACTGCCAGGGTGTCCGTGGAGGGTAAACATACTTACGGCACTCTGAACTGCGTTTTCCATCAAAAATAAGAAAGTAGACATCATTTATGTTTCTCGGCCCAAATCCATCGGGAAGATACCTTTGGAGGGGGGAAATAATAGAAACAATAGAAACTCTTTAAAATGTGCAGTTTCAACAAAAAAGTCGTAGCTGAAATCACTTATAGCAAAAGGACACTGAATTTTCGATTACATGTATTTTTGAGGTCAAAATCCATCAGGAAAGTATCATCGGAGGAAGGAAATAGTGGAAACAATAAAAACTCTTCAAAATGTCAAATTCCATCAAAACATTCAAAGTGGACATCACTTTTAGAAAAGGGATACTGTATTTTCGATATGTGGTATTTTTGAGGTGATGTTTTTTGGCCCAAATCGCTCAAGGAAGTGTCGTTTAAGTGGGAAAACATTTGAGACACTTCAAAAAGTAAATTCTAGTAAAAATAGTTAAAGTTTACACCAAGTGAATATCATATTTTTTATATAATGAATTTTGAGGTTATGTCCGCTGTTTCAAAAAAACTGTGACGTAATGGGGCCAAACGGACCTCAGATTCGTGTTCAGCGAGGCAAAATACTTAAGGATCACGTAGTTTCCTTGAAAGGGCATTACTTTCTTTTTTTTTGTAAACCTGTGTAATGTGCAATAAATGACTTAAGATCTTTTTTAAACGTTCTTAAATTATTTAAAAGGTAAATTAGGTAAGTGAGTTGGTTTTCTGTCTGTCCAATATTCAATTGTAAATTGACAACGATTACTCGTAAAGTTTGAAAACTGACCTAAAATCAAAAATTTAAATAAATTAACTTTTTTGACATTGAGTACATTTTTAGATACAATTATCCCAATCATTCAGTTTTTTGCAAATTTATATTATTTTTTTTAATAAGGTGGTACTACTGCGCCGTCGTATTAAGCCGGGACCGTATTACATAAATATTTATAAAACTTTTTAAAATACTTCTTTCAGGTAGCTTTCTAATTTTTTACCAAAAAGTCATAAGCATGGTTTTTACTTCTTACATAACTAACATTTTTGGGACGACAGATAACTATTTATCGTAACAAATGAATAATATTTATTGATATTATACGGAATATCATAACAACAAAATACATACATAAAAAAATCGATTTAATTTTAAACAAATACATAATTAATTACCAACTAAGATAAGCCATGTAACAAATTCGTTTAAAAATATCAAAGGAACCATTTATTTCATTCTTAGATTGTTTTTTGCTTGCATGCAGGGATTTTTTAAAAATCGTGGGACAACATTTTACTGCCAAACCTAAATGGTAACTCCAACTCTATACGCTTTACCTGTTTATACCGTTTTTTCTAATAACCATTTAAAAATGTTGCAAACAGTAATCGTAATCAAACAGTGAGTTCGTGATTTACCTTGTTTTGGTTTAAAAACCATCTGACCGTATAATGATGACCTCAGTGAAATTACCTTTTGATTTCATACATATTGGTAAAATTTAGAAATTGCTATTCTGATATCATCCAAGGAAGTTTAAAGGTGTATGGAAGCCCAATGCTATGGCCCATTCGATCAAAATGTCAGCCCAGTATGAAAATAACTGTCAGGTTCCATTTACCGATTCTGCGCAATAACAAATTCCACGAAATAATTTAATGTGTTCCCCACTTACACACTGATAAATCAGTATGTAGTTAGGCAACACATTATACTTTATGAGAGCCGTAATGGTCTTAGGTTGTCTAAGGTTTTTGGTGCAAGGGCGCGCACGGCGCGTAAAAGTTATCCGCGCTGTTTTCGTCGCTGTCGTCGTCTCATATTCGTCATTTTCGTTGTGGTTTGTGCCTTTTACGCCGGTTGTTTTGCTTTGTGTGAGTATATTTTGTGGTTGCAGAAGTTTTTGGATTAATAAAAACCCTTATTTTAGTGATTAGTGTTTATTAAATTGTGACTATAATTTTGTGTTTATTTTGTTTTTCTTAGAGGTTGTATGGTTTTATCTTGCAAACCCGTTAACATACCAGCATTTTACTTCAGGTAAGTATTTCTTATATTTAAATTAGGTGCCTCTTATGCATAGAAATTTAGACGTAAATTTCTATGTTCTTATGAGACTAACGTTAGGTAACCGAAAAATAATAAAATAATGAAAATTTCATAGGAAATAGCAGTGAGAAAAATAAGGCAATCTTAACTATCTTTTAGTGTCTTTCCCCAAGTTTTCCTATTTCTCGATTTTGACAAATTTGGTGTACAGGGGTTTTTGGGGCTGATTTTGAATCTGGCAAAATTTTTTCCGGCAACGTTTCAATTTTAGATATACATCTCAAATTGAAAACCAAACTAACATTATTTACACTGTTTCTCCTTCTTTTGCACAGAATTCTTGATTTTTAAACCCAATTGGTACACAATATTTCACAAACACCTTTAAAAAACTTGTTTTTATATTAATTTTTCATTTTCCCATTTAATTGCAAACCTCCACTTTCACACGCCGCAACATTTTGGCAACCATGTATACATAGCCTTTTTTGTAAAAAATAGTGGTTGGTTTAACTTGAAATTGCAATTTAAAATTTTGGAAAAAGGGGTTTGTAAATTTTAAATTAAAACAAGGTTTTACTAGGTGTTTATAAAATTGTGTGCCTGCATAGAAATTTTCGAAAATTTTTTGTTCTTATGAAAATTAGGTAACCGATAATAATATCTTAATAAATAATGAAATTTCAAGGAAATCAGTGAAAGTAAGGCAATCTTACTATCTTTAGATGATTTCCGCAATGTTTGTGTATTTCTGTGGATTAAAAAGAAATAAGGTTAACATTTAGGTACTTTTATTACATTTAATAATTTAGTACTTTCCTTTTAAAGGATCAAAATTATTAATTACCTGGCAGACTAGGCAAATTTTAATATATACAGGTCCCTCTAATTGAATGAAAGAAAGTACAATTTTATGCTAAAGTTCCTTTTTGCTTTTTCTGTATTTGTTTAAGAAGAAATTAGATTTTTGGTTTCTTAAACTTACATTATCAACTTTTAACTCGACATACTGTAGACACATAATATTTAATGGATACCTAGGTATCAAAGGTTAATAAACATTTTTAACCACTCTTATTCTGTCTCATGAATGTTTGTTATTAGTGAAAAGTATATGCCTAAAAAGCAGTGATAAAAATTTTCACTTTTTAACGTCCAACCAAAATCTTAGGATTAGATTAAACTCATTTACACTGTCTTGCCCTTTTTTATCACAAAATTGGTGATAAGTACATGAAACTATCATACAATGTTTAAAATTTATTTTAAAAAATCTTGTTTTTATTATTTACAAAGATTTTTGGTAAAAATACAAAACTCGCAAAAAAATCAACCATTTAAATAGAAGGCTTCTTTTCATATTATATCAGATGATATATAAAATCCAATATTACACAATAATTTTAAATATTCTATGGTAGTATCGTTTAATAACCAACAATTTTGTGCAAAAAATAAAAAAAAAACAGTGAATGCTTGAGTTTGACATTTGATGATGTCAACTTTATAGATAGTAACAAAGAATTATGGAAGTCCGGCTCTGACCTACTATTCATTGCGCAAACTCCGCGGGGCCAACCCCCCTATTCCCTGCACGCCCTGCACGCCTGGACAATTTTGTTCTACAGTATTGGGCTTCCATACACCTTTAAACTTCCTTGATATCATCCTACTGGATACTATTTCCTCACTATTAATTAATCATCCGTCTTTTTTAAGGTTAAGCTACAAAACGCCATTCAAATTCAATAAAAAGTTCATAAGATTTTTCGAGCATGGCAGAATTTGTTACCTCCAGTATCAAATTAAATAGCACGGAATATCCCAAAGAAAAGATAAAACATTCCCGTTTGGCTCATAATATTTTTATTTTTTAAATTGTTTAATACACACAATTATTCGGTCAAAATAGAGATTCACTCTTGCATAAATTCCCAAGAAGCTGAAAATTTACATGAACGTAGGGATACCCTATCGGTCTCATGTGTGAAAAAAATTTTATACAATGTCAAAGTTCGCGAAAATGGGTTTTTGGTTTTTAGCAAAACGGTTAGTTTTATGATAAAAATAGTTGGGAAAGAAATTGTAGATCATGCACTTGTCTATAAAATTTGTTCCTACATTTTTTCCCCTTAAATTAACCATTTCTAAGGAAAAGCGATTTTAAAATTTACTAAAGTTTGATTCCCTATAATAGGCACACGTTTCCGCGCCACCTGTAAGGTATTGTACTGGACGCTTTTTTTAACGTAGTTTTCCCAGTACGCCTACTCCACGATCTATTTTATTAAATCCTAGTAGACTAAAAGATCTTCTCATTCAATAACATCTTCTTTTTTTTTTTCTTTCTCCATCTTCTTCTTCTTCTTCCAGAGGTGATGTAAATCATTTAAACAGCGATACATCAGTTGTTTCGTCATTGATGTAAGGATCTTCTTCTGTTGGAGAATTAACATTTAAACACGACTGGCCTTGACAGGTGGTGCATGCTGTGTGAACAAAATAAACCATTTTTTGCAGCCGCATTTTGAATGACCCCTATTTGTAGTTACAAAAAATAGTATTAAGGAGCTTCTCTGGTGCAGGTGGAAGTAGTATGTAAATTAGTTCATTACAGTACATTATTTATTAGCTTCCAACCCCATTCTTCTGGGTTTAGTTGATTACCATGCCACACTTGAACCTGATAATATACCCGATAAAAATGTTATTGAGCAGAAGCCGAGGTTGGAGGAAGACAAGCTAATTGTACACCTTTTTTATTTCGAGTAAGTTTTGCAAAAGATAAGTAACGTAACTTATCTATGCAACTAACTTTTTTTGGAGCTCCATGTACTGAAGAAGAAACCGAATTCCGTGGAAAATTATAGTTTCTGGAGTAGAGTTGATATTTTTAAAAACTTTAGCAGATGTAACTAAGTATTAATATTTAAATAATTTAAAAGCTGTTGTTTTGCCTCTTCGGAACATTGCAGAGGTTGTATTACATCCAGTCATAGCATGTAAATATAAAATGTGATTTTTGCATTTGGGATAAGCCGATAAACTCAAATTTGAAAATATTTGCGATGGTTGTTGAGCCTTGCCCGGTTAAAAAAATGATTTTTCAATTGAAGTTCGAGCGGTTAGTAATACCAACAGATCAACATCTTCAGCCACTGCAGTTGGATTAAATTGACTAATTGCAGTTTCTGTGTGACATCGTCATTGTCAGCTTGCTTGACAATTATTTGATGGTAAATTTTTTTGGGACCTTAGAAAAAAGAGCAAGTAGACGAACACCGTCACGTAGACAATTAAGCAGTAGACAGATGTTGCTCAAGGCTACATGATCACATTAAATAAGAGACTGAATGTCTTTTCAGTTTATATTTTCAAAATTATTATTCAATATTAATGTATTATTCACGCAGACTAATAGTTTTACGTATAGTATGCGTTCAATGATGTAAACCGGGTGGTGCGTCGCCGAGTGGAACAAAGGAAATCCCATGTAAATTTTAAGGGGATCAATTATTGACTCCCCTGTACATTTTACAGAAAAAATGTAAAATAACTTTTTGAAGAGACCAATCTGACAAGCCCTTGTGCCAAGTTTTAAAAAATTTTAATAAGCAAATCTTGAATTATTCAATTAAATGTAATTGCAAAACTACCAAATTTTCGGATCAGGTTAAACCAAACAGACGCCTGTAAAATGAATATTGTACCTGACATGAGGAAAAGTGTCAATAAATCAGTGACAGTCGGTATTTGAAAAAAAAATATGAATTATTGAATCGACGAAAAAGTATTAATAATTAGGTGGCATTACGCGGAAAACAGTTTCAGAGTAGTATCTGAAATGTTTTCAGTTTATTTCCCCACCAAGCCCATTCCGTCTATTTCAACTTTCTTTGTCAGTAAGTTCGAGTTCAAGGTACTATAATAAATAATTTTAAATTGTTCAACTCAGAATATCGAAAATAGAGCCGAAGAAAGAGAACAGAGATCTTAATATTCTACTGGTTGGAGGAAAACAAAATGGTTAGATCTTGGGCAAAGATAAATAAACATCATACGCGGTTTGCGCACTTTAAAAAAACAAAAATATTATTCGTATAAATTCAAAAACATCAAGAGCTGCAGGAAGGAGATGAAAAGCAAAATGGAGTATTGTTCTGAAACGATGAAAAGAAAATATCGAAAGGAATTTTTAAAAAATTTTGTTTTACCGATGGATGAATGTACATTCAACCTCAACAATGAACCAATTTTAAAATTGCCAGTATTGAGCCAAGAAAATAAACATCGCTTTGTCATCTCGGACACAATATCCCAAAAAACAAATGCATTCAGGAATTATCGGACACCATATCATTGGACCCTGTTATATATCTACTATAACCTGACAGCAAAACCTATTTGGACTTATTTCAAAATCAAATTGGACCCGCCTTGGAAGAAGTTGTTCGGGAAGATTAAATAATCTGGTATCAAATTGATGGTTGCCCCATAAAGCCCGTATGGTTGAAGTACCTGGAAAATGCTTTAACAGCAATATTACTGGTCCACGGTACCGGATACTTTGGCCAAGAGGTCACCTGATCTTTTACCGAATATTCTTTATGTGGGGTCATATAAAGTTTTATTTATAAAAGTGTTAAAAATTTTAGAATCTAAACCAAAAACTACAAAACACTATTTCGTTAGAATGTAATAAAAAAATTTTGCAATATTTAAATTAGCAACGTTATAAATGAATTTTATGATCGGTTGGGATATTGTTTAGCTGTTAATGGGGGGTTGTTTGAACATTTGATTAATTGATGTTTTTAACTAATTTTCCATTATTTTTAAAAAAGTTATTGTATTTTATTTCATTTTATTTGTCCACACCTAATAAAATATTAAGAGCTCAGTTCTCTCTTTTTTCGGATCTATTTTTGATCTCCTGTGTTAAACATTTACAAGTATTTATTGTGATGGCTTTGGACTTAAATTTACTGACAATACGTTTAATGGTTAAAATGGATCAGATAGGCTTGATGGGAAAATACATTGAAAATATTTCAGATACTGCTTTTATTAAATTCTAATATGATAAAAAATTTAAATGATCGATAATATATAATAGTTAAACCTAATTGTTACCTTTAATAAAAGGTTTGATAAAAAAATAATGTTAACGTGTCTTTTACTTTAAATATAATGGATGTGAGATTGATGAAACGAAAAAAAAAATCCCTTGTATTCGGCTGTACGTCAGATTTGACAAATTGTTTGCTGGTGGCTGGTGACTGTTTGGTTTTACCTGAACCCTAAATTTGGTAATTTTGCAATTACATTTAATTAAATAATTCAAGATTCGTTTATTAAATTTTTTTGAAATTTGGCACGAGGGTTTGTCAGATTGGTCTTGCTACATTTTCTAAAATTTTACAGAGTTAATTAACCCATTTAATATTTTCATGGGATTTCCTATGTTCCAATTGGCGACGCACCACCCGGTAAAGGCAGCGTAGTCATGCATAAGCATATGGAATAAAACTGTAGTAAATTTTAGAATCGCTTTTTCTCAGAAATGGTTACTTTCAGAGGAAAAAGTGTAAAGACAATTTTTGTAGACAATTGAATGATTTATTTTTTTTAGGTATTTTTATAAAACTAACCGTTTCGCTAAAAATCAAAAAAACATATTTGAACTTTGACCTTGTATAAAATTTTTTGCACACATGGGATTGATGGAGACTTTTAACAATTTCATTATAATGATATCCCTAGTGTTCATGCAAATTTTCAGCTTCTTGAAAATTTATGCAAGGGTACCCCTATTTTTCGGGCTAACTTCACCGGATAAAATTTTTGGAACAGCAGTGTAGA
>JAHBCN010014464.1:0-22702 GCA_019359885.1 Listronotus oregonensis
GTAAAAAAAGAAAATAAATTTTATCGGGTTTTTGAAAACAGAACAAGGGTACAAAAGAAAATGGTAAACAGAACTATGTAATAAGTTAGAAAATAAAATTTTGAGAACAATATTGAATTAAAATTTTAAATACAAAGGGTTTATCTTTGGGGCTTATGCTTTTTCCTTTTAAAAAATAAAAAAAATATTCCTTTTTGTTAAAGTGCCTTGTACACCCCCAAACAACCATAAGCTGCTCTGCTGCAAATTTTTTCGAACTGACATTATTATGTACACTTGCTTACACAAGCTCTCGGGTCTCACATCGATTTTCCAAATTGTAATTTTATATAATACACCCTCTGAAAAAACCCAAAAGTTTATTTCGTTGTGTTGTGCCTCAGGCAAGAAAAAAAAATGTTTTGTTGTGGTTTTTTTTTTTTTTCAAATTTTTCATTTGAGTTTTTCCTTTGTTACAGCAGGATTAAATTTAAAACATATTTGTTTATTCGCCATACATGGTACAAAAATATGTTCTGTTAAATATGACATTTTCTTTTATCATTACTTTAAAAAGTATATGAAAATATTATCACAATTTATTTTTTTATTAATTTGATATTGTGGAGAATACTACATTTTACCGTTTGACTGGAATTATTCTAACATTTTTATGGTGGATTTTTAAAAGCAAATGCTCTATTTGCATTTTTTCTTGAATTTCATCAAAGTCTATCCTCAAAAAAAAAAAAAAACACCTTAAATTAACTAATTGTTTTAAAAAATATATATTTATATATATATATATATATATATATATATATATATATATATATATATATATATATATATATATATATATATATATATATATATATATATATATATATATATATATATATATATATATATATATATATATATATATAATATATATATATATATATATATATATATACAGGGTCCTGCAGCTCACCTCCCGTCTTTGTAGCATTTATTATTTTACTAAAAAATTTTCATATTTTGCGGCCCTTTTACTTTAACCCACGGTGCATTTCAGGCAAAAATTTTTGGGGTTTAAAGGGGGTGTAAAAAAAAGTAGGACGCCACGATGGTGTTTTTTTAGATTGAATGCTCTCTTTTTTTGGATATTTAGGTCCTTGGGTAATTTATATTTCCCCAAAATTTTGCAACATCGGTTCAATTATTTCATAGAAAAAAATAAAAAAAAAACTATTTTGTCCTTAATTTAAAAAAAAAAAAAAATATCTATAGTATTAATTAATAGAATTAAACAAGGAACCTTTTAAAAAATTTGTCGCTTAGGCCATGTTCGATTAATTGGAATTAGGGGGTTCAAATTTAGTTTCAAACTCTTTAAATTTGGGCACTTTTTTTTCTGATTTTAAATATCCCCTTTTATTTCTGGGTCGTTAGATGCAGAATTAAAAAAAAAAATTTTTTTAATTATAACCTTATAAAAAATTCCTATCAGTTAAAAAAGTTATTCTTAAAAAACCTTTTCGCATGTATTTTAATGGTAATACCATTGAATAAAAATATAGGTGCTATGAAAAACAATTTATTGACATTAAGTTTCTTAATAACTTAATTACCTAGAAATTGGTTAAAGTTACATAAATGTTAGCCAAAAGTATTAAAAATTAAAAATTAGGTTTATTTAACATTTAAAGTTTTTCAAAATTAATTTAAAATTCAATCAATAAATAATAATATTTTACTTAAATTTTTATAATAAGTAAAATAAGATTTTGTAAGTTAAACAAACTCCAATGTCAATAAATTGTTTTTAACCCCTACCTTTTTTTTTCAAGGTTTCAAAAATTCCTATATTTCAACGAAAATTTTAATGTTTGGAATTTTTAATGGGATAATTAATATAAATAAAAAATGTTTGTTTTTAAATCGAACGACCTAAAAATATCGGGGTTTATATTTAAAATAAAAAAATAAAGTGCTTTCAAATTTAAGGTTTTTTTACACCCTTCAGTTCGAATTCCCAAAAATGACCTAAGCGACTGAAATTCTTAATAAGTTACTTGTTTAATTCTATTAATCAACACCTTCGAAAATTTTTTTTATTTTTTTTAAATTTAAGGTGCAAAACATTTTTTTTAAATATTTTATTTTTTCTCTAAAATTACTAAACCGATGTTTTCAAAATTTTTGGGAAATAGGTGACTACAAGGGACCTTTAAACGTGAACTATCGTGACGTCACACTGTTTTGACACCCTTTAAAAAAAGAAAGGTAACGTCTTTAAAATATGAAAATTTATATTTTTATTTTAAAAATATATATATATATATATATATATATAAAATATATATATATATATATATATATATATATATATATATATTTTTTATTTTTTATTATATAATATATATATATATATATATATATATATATATATATATATAATAATAAAAATAAAAAATATATATATATATATATATATATATATATATATATATATATATATTTTTTAAAAAAAAATATAAAAAATATATATATATATATATATATATATATATATATATATATTATATTTTTTATATATATATATATATATATATATATATATATATATATATATATATATATATATATATATATATATATATATATATATATATATATATATATATATATATATATTTATATTTATATTTATTTTAAAAAAAATATATTTTTTTTATCTTTTCTTTTTTTGTTACTTTTTTTTCAATATCGGACTAGTTCTTTATAATAAATAAAAAAGTGTATTTTTTAAATATAATTTAAAAAATCCTTTTTAAAAAAAAAAACCATATAATTTTTCCTTTTTTAAATTTTTTAATTTTTTTTTTAATTTTTTTAAAAAAAAAATAGTTTGCAAAATTTTTTTTCCTACCGCCAGTTTAAAATTCAACAAACGAAATAAAATTTTGTTTTGAATTTTAACTTCTTTAAATTTTTTTTCTTTCAAACGTGTTTGGCAATCCCGACTTCGAGCTTCACCTCGTTCCGTATGTTTTTTTTTTTTTTGACTTTAACTTTAAGTGGTTTTTTTTTTTTTTCGATTTGCCACCCTTCAGGGGAATTTGGAGATACAGTCATTATTTAAATTTTTTTCTGGTCTCTCTTATAAAAGCTTCTTGGGGGTTTGTGATTTTATACCGTTTTAATATTATACTTATTCGCGATCCTGCAGATATTTTCCAAAGTTTCTTTATCGGACTAGTTCTTTATAATATATAAAAAAGTGTATTTTTTAAATATAATTTAAAAAATCCTTTTTCTAAAGAAAAGCCCAAAAATTTTTCCTTTATAATATTTTAATGTTTTAACTTTTCAAAAAAAATATTTTGCTTTTAACCAAACATTTTTTGACCACCTACTCCACACCAGCTTTATTCCAACCAACGTAAATTATTTTGTCAAAACTACTGAATGAATCTTTTAACAAAAAAATCTGCTGACCCATTTCACTCCACATATTACCATTTATCAAACCATTCATATCTTAAATACTGAAAAAGTATCCTTAAAATTATAACCCGAACACTCGAAAAGGTGGGAAAAGTGGCTAAAAATGCATAAATATACAAAAAAAATCATTTTTGCGGTTTTTGGGCATTTTTCATGGTTTTAAGAGAGTTTGAATAATGAACATAATAAATTTTAAAAAAAAAACGTAATACAAGATTTAAGTTACATATTTGGGGGAAATGGGTTTTTTTTAGGACCGTTTTGGGCGCTTACTGCATCGAAAAGTGTATAATTAGCACCCGGTTAAGAAAAAATGTTACCAATTGCTCTAAAACGCATAAATAATAATCGTAAAATTTTTTTCTTCTTTTAATACCAAAAAATCGTCTGGGCTGAATATCATACCATTCTAGGTATAGACCTATATCCCTTCTTTCTGCTGTTTGCAAAGTAATGGAAAAGCCCATTAATTTCCAATTCTTAAAAGTATCGGGGAAAAAAACAAGATCTTACAGGGCAGACTTTGGATTCCGTCACAGATGATCTACGCTATCTTTTTTTCTTTGTCTCAATAACTGGAACATGCCCCTTAATTTTTTGGTAAACCCAGATGTTTCTTGACATATCCAAAGCTTTGATCGGGTTGCCTAACGGGGTTTTTAACAAACTTTCTTCTTACGATCTTCCACCTAAGCTTTGCTTTTGGATCTCCTTTGGATTGTCTTTCTAATCGACGTATATCAGTTTTTGTAGATGGTTATTCTTTCAGCTTCCCAGCGTGCCCCAGGGCTTAGTACTGTCACCCACTCTGTTTCTTTTACACATTAACGATCTTCTTTCTTCCACAATCAATCCCATTACCCTCCACTAGAACATTCAATTTTTCAAGCCAGTCAATAAGCCTGATTTGAAAACCAAGCGTAGGTCAATGCGGATGTCCTTCTCACAAGACCTCAAACAATCTTGGATTGGGGCGCCAAAATCTTGTTCAGTTTAACGCCTCCAAAACACAGTCATGTTCCCGCTGTCACGAAAAAAGTCTTTAATTTATCCATTACAGATGAGTGGCCAAGTTCTGCAAAACAAAGAGTCGTTTAATCTTGTCGGCGTTACTTTTGAGAATAACCTTAATTGGGACAACCACACCTAAGCAGCTTCAAAAAAATTATTTTCTTTTTTGGAAAGAATTCTCTTCTTTTAATCTGTATCCTGTTGTATCCCAAATCAGACCCTTTTAGAATATTGTTTTTTGTCGGGGAAAGGGGTCGAGCTGTAGGGATCTGTCGTTCTTCTATAGGTATTTTGGTTTTTTGGGGTTTTTTTCCCCTGGCATTCACCACACTTAAGACACCCACGCCACGGTACGTTAGTACTTAGCCTCAGCCATCGTGGACTGTCCAAAGATTAAAAATAACATCTTTTTTTACGATTTAAACAAAACAATCTTAAAAAACGTAGGTTAGTTATAACGATCATAAAAAAAAGGATTTCTCGAATGGGTTCTACCCACACGCAAAAATGTCGAATAGAAAATGTCAAAATGTTGAGAATCCCAATTTCCTATGTGCATGATATTTAAGCGACATTTTATTAATTTTTTAAGCGACACTTTACAATTTTTCTCAAGTGATGGCACATAGTAAATAATTTAGATCACTACTTTTAAAAGAACCAATGTTGAGCAAAATATAGAGCCTAATTAAATTCTGTGGTTTTTAATTCCGAAAAAAAAATTATTAACATTTAATTTTCGAAATTCCTAACAAGTATATTGAAAACATCAATTAACTTAAGATATTATAAATGGGCCAAATTAAAATATTAAATTCCTTTACCTCTTAAAGCATGCTAAATCTATTAGCCCAAATAACGAGACAAGACGAACAAGACCTCCTGTCGACAAGACAGGCATATTTTCGGATGAAACCGTTCGCGTGTTTTAAAAGTGGCGCCTCTGGACCTCCCGTCAAGGGTCAGGTTCTTGTTCCTTACTTGTAGTTTTGTTCTTGGTACCTTCATTGAAATTTATATTATCATTAATTATACTGTATGTTTAAATTGGGACTTGTTTCATTGACTTTGGATGTTAATAATAAATAGGTATGATAATCAGTCACCAATTTAAAATATTTAGTATGTAGTTGTTCTTTAAAACATGTCATATTAGTTGATATCGAAAATTTTTAAAAATAGCTAAAATTATTTAAAAAAATGTCCTGATCAAAAATAGTATCGAAAGCCAAAATGGAAACCTCAGAAGTCTTAGAAGAAATAGAAACGGCTGCGAAATCAAGAACGTTATACGAAGAAACATACAAAGCATACAGACAGGGGTGTAATGAAAAAAAATCAGAAGACTGAAGAAACTTATTTAATTAGATATTAATCTGTTGTTGAATATTCAATTAATTTTTTAATAAATTTTTAAAAATTGTTGTTTGATCATTTGTTATTGACAATAACAGTTACTTTCAATAAAAATAAAATCTTGGACTTCCATTGTCTTTATTTGTTATTTCTTACACAACGTTTCGGTTAGTGATGTATCTCCAACCGTTTTCAAGTGATAACTAAAAAATATTCTTAAAAGCCACGACTTATATACTACCCCCCTTGTTCACCGAAGCTTGATCGACTTCTTAGGTTCAGCATGGGCTGCCAGATATTCGGAATATCGATACTAGGCTTGCTAAATACAATTTGGTTGTTTACAATTATTACAGCTTCTTTAAATTTTCTTTTCTTCCAAGTGTGTTCGACAATCTCTGACTTCGACGTTTCACCTCGGTCCGTATGTTTTTTGTGTTCTTTGAGTGGTCTTTTTGTTTCCTCGATGTATACCTTACCACATTCACAGGGAATTTGGTAGATACAGTCATTATTTGAAACTTTGTTGTCTGGTCTCGTCTTAGTAAAATGCTTCTTAGAGTAGTTTGTGATTTAAATGCCGTTTTAATATTATACTTATTCGTGATCCTGCAAATATTTTCCAAAGTTCCTTTAATAATGGAATTATCATAAATATTTGGTCATGTGGAGTCTCGTTTGAGTTAAATATTTTTGTTTTATTTTGATATTTTTCGATTGTTTCCTTCACCAGTCTTTCGCTGTATCGGTTCTGCTTAAGATCCCTAGTTATATTACTTATTTCCTCTTGCAGGGATTTCTCACTGTTACATAAGGTCACTGCGCGATTATATAAAGTACAGTTACGGCCATAAAATTTCGGGTAACGATTTTACGTGTTCTAAAACAGCCTTCAGTTACCAGCTTACCTTTACTTTTGACACTAATTTGAAATCTGTCATTGTCCAAAAAATATATCAAGTTCTTCGAACCATGCCAGCATATCAGTAGCAAAAAAGTTCAAGTTGTTACATTGCTGGAGGAGGGCTACTCAGAAAAATCTGTCGCGGAGAGAGTCGGAGTGCCAAAGAGTTCGGTTCATGATATCAAACAAAAATTTCATGATAGAAATTCGCACGAGAGAAAGGAAGGTAAGGTCGTCCACACATATCAACCGAGGAACAAAACGTAAACTTGATAGGCTGCGTTCGAAGAATCCTTTAAAACAGCCTCTTCTGCAAAACTAGGAAACAATTTTCCTGGCTCCGACAGAACAGAACGGCGCTGCATCAACAAATTTGAGCTGATGCCGTCGAGCGGCCAAAACCCTTTTTAACACAGGAAATAAACAATAAAGGGTTGATTTTGCCTAGAATACTTTCCACGGGAAATACGTTTCTGGGAAAGGGTAATATTTAGTGATGAAAAAGTTTTCCAGTCAAGTTTTAATGGAAGTATGCGATATATAGACCCCAAATTCAAGATTTGAAGAGACACCCAAAAGATAAAACAGAATGGTAGGTTTTCGGTCAATGTTTGGGGATGTATCGGCGAGGATGGGTGGTTTGCCATTATATCCAGCAGACTTAACGCCAATTCTTATCAAGAAATACTTTCCCAAAATATCTGCTGCCCGCGGCCATATGTCTATGGGAATGATTTTATCTATCAGCACGACAACTCCCGGTCCATACAGCCCGAAGGGTCACCAATGGTGGAAACAACCAGGTTAGAATTTTCCCCGGCCATCGCGAGTCCCGACTCAACCCGATGGAAAATGTATGGGGACTGATAGTTTAAAAAAATCCAGTCAACACATGTTCAGCCCGCAAATGAAGAAGAGTTATGGGCAAAATCAAGGGCTGGAATAGTTTGGGCTGGTTCATTAGAACATTTTTCGCTTCATTCCTAAAAAAATTGGCCTTGTAATCGAAAAGAATGGAGCTATCATAAAATACTGATTTTTTTTATAGTTTATTAGTATATTCAATTTGATTTTAGTTTTCTGTATAAATTAATGGAATTTCGCTTACCTCAAGTCTTTGTTTGTTTCAGCTAAGAAATTGATATTAAAAGGCCTGTGAACGTGACTGTGTACTTCAAATATATAATTATCAGGTAAAAGCCTGGTTTACGAAAAATCAATGATTTTGACACGGATTATCAAATTTTGCCCGAAATTTTATGGCCGCAACTGTACGTATATGTTTCGTTGGAGTGATTAGAATTTTTGTGTAAATATTGTCCAGTGTGGGTAGGTTTTCTGTATATCGAGGTTTGAATATGTCCATTATTTCGCTTGACTAGAACGTCCAGAAAAGGTAGGGCCAAATTTTGCTCCTTCTCCATTATGAATTTAATACAAGGTCGGAGACAATTTAGATGTTTTAAGAAATCTTCAAGTTTTTCGTCATTACCTGTCCACACAATAAAAGTATCGTCAACATATCTTAGCCAAACTTTTGGTTTAATTTGTGCAGTTTTAATTGCGTGTTCCTCAAACCATTCTATATAAATATTTGCTACCACTAAGAGAGCGATGAACCCATGGGAAGTTCACCATCCTGCGCGTAGTACTCATCTTTCACCTGAAAATAGGAACTACGGAGGCAAAGCTGCAACAAATCCATCACTCCATCCAGCGGCAGGGTGGTGCGTTCTACTAGTATTTTATCTTTGTTAAGCTTGGTTCGGATAATGTTTAACGATTCTTTTACTGGTACGTTTTTATACAGACCTATTTCTACATTTTTCAGAATGTTAACAAAATGACTAGAGTTTTTAACAAAAGATGATGACCTACCGACCAGTGGTTTAATTAGTTCTAAAAGGTGTTTTGCCAGTGCAGTCGTGGGTGCAGTTCTAGAACTGGTGATGGGCCTTAAAGGTATATTGTCCTTGTGAATCTTTCGTAGTCCATAGAGATGAGGAGGTTTACTGTTATGTGGTTTTAAAGCTTTTCTTGTTTCATCAAGAGATCTGTATTTACCTTTCCGAAGAACGTCATCTATTTTCTCTCGGAAAAGATTCGCAGGATCACGAATAAGTATAATATTAAAACGGTATTTAAATCACAAACTACTCTAAGAAGCATTTTTACTAAGACGAGACCAAACAACAAAGTTTCAAATAATGACTGTATCTACCAAATTCCATGTGAATGTGGTGAGGTATACATCGGGGAAACAAAAAGACCACTCAAAGTTAGAGTCAAAGAACACAAAAAACATACTGAACGAGGTGAAACGTTGAAGTCAGGGATTGCCGAACACGCTTGGTTAAAACAGCACCGCATATAATGATCGAAAGCAAATAGTTATTTTCCTAACAAGTGCGCAAAGTGATACTTTAAAGAGGACTCCTTCCAACGAGAAACAGTTGGGCAAGCAGTCAAGTGCGAAAAGTCACTTTGCGCAAGCGTTAGGAACAAAATTTTTCCTACGAGCGTCAGATAAAACCAATATTAAAACATTAGTTATTTTTTAAATTATGTTTAATCTGAAAGAACTACTACAACATATTTATAAATGGGAATTATTTGTTGATAACATTTACAACAAAAGAACAGTTATTAGCATATTGTAAATTAATTGCAGAACCTGTAATTCTTAGAGGTGGCTTATGGAAGCGCTATTGTACGGTTGATGAAGGTTGACTTAGCTCAGGAGGGAGTTATTCATGGTCAATATTTTTTCGACATATCCTTTTTCTGATTTGTGGATTCATCAATGTAGCTCTCAGCTACAGCCGTTGATTTCCAGCCCCCAAGTCGCTTGACATTGGTAATTCCTTCTCCAGAATCCGCTAACATAGTCGCAGAGGATCGACGAAAACTATGTCCAGTGTACTCTTCTGGATTTTTTAATTTTAGGTATGCAGCAATTTCTGAAGGCATTTTAACTATTGAATTTATTCCCACACATTGCGTACTGCATGCTCCTTGTTTATACTGGACAAAAAAAAGTCTGTGTGGGGTATGTGGTTTTCGCAAATTTGCATATTTACGGTACAATTGCAGATAAAGTCCGTTATTTGTTTCATCGGACACTACAAAGATTCTGGAAGTGTTATTTCCACTGTCAGGAATTTTCACCACTATCAAATTTTCATTATCCTGTATGTCATCAATCATTATTTTTGTAAGTTCATCTCTTCTAAAAGCATCGGCTAATCCAAAAATTGTAGAAACTTTTATTAGAAGGTAAATATTATCGAGTGCTTCTTTCATGAATGTTGAAACTTCTTCTTTGCTGAAAGTTTTTTATTTTTTTGGCCGGTATCCACGTTTTGTGTTAAGTAGTTGTTAGCTTGAAATAATTAAATCAAGTTTTTTATTTGGACACATTTTACATGGTACTTACTATTTTAGGAGTTTTGCAAATCCGAAAATAGGCCAAGAACACATATTGATTCTTATATTTTTCACGAGATTTTGGGCATAAATTCACACTTACATTTGCTGCATCAGGATAAATTGGGAGCCCTTATCGGAACTACTCATTTTAAATAATTATTTTTGTCATTTTTATTTCATTAAAAAGATACTATGACGCCTTTTATTAAAAATGCTTGTTTTATGAAATTTTTGTGCAATTGCTTGTTCATATGGAAACGAAGAAAAAATCTGACATTGTTAAATCACCAAGATTAATATTTTGCTTGACTTTCATAATCATTTTCATTATTATACAGGGTAATTAAAAATTTTTTTTTTTTTTGGTTTTAGTTGAAATATTGAAAATTACGAAGTAACAAACAAAAAAGAGAATAAACTAAAACTTGCAATGGCTTCGTATATTGCATGAAATAGCCTACAATTAATTAAATACATATAAATCTTGCTTACCTTTTAAGATTTTAGAGTTGATTTACTTTTCCGCACGCCGTGTGGAAAAGTGCAACTTTGCGCACTCAAATGCGTGCGGAAAAGTGGACTTTTCCGCACGCTCGTAGGAAAAAACTATTTATAAAGAAACCCACTGAAAGAAAAGAAAATTTAAAGAAGCTGTAATAATTCTAAACAACCAAAATGTATTCAGCAAGCCTAGTTGCTGAGCCGTGAAAAGTCGGTCAAGCTTCAGTGAACAAGGGATAGTATAAAAGACGTGGCTTTTAGGAATAGTTTTTTGTTACCACTTGAAAACGGTTGGAGATACACCACTAACCGAAAGGTTGTGTAACAAATAACAAAGCAAGATATTTTACTAGTAAAATAAAGTAACTTTATTTTACTAGTACAATAAGGTGCTACTTTATGGACGCAAAATTGTTCTTAGTGATGAGCAAACAAGACCGGGCTAGTCTTGGTCTTGGTCTTGGTCTTGCAAGCCTGGTCTTGGTCTTGGTCTTGCACGCCAAAGAAAGGTCTTGGTCTTGCACCACCCAGTCTTGGTCTTGGTCTTGCTGCAAGAGTCTTGCTGGTCTTGCTTTTTTTTGGTAGTAATAATTTAAAGTAAGTAATCTTAAATAAAATATATTTTTTAATACTTAAAAATAAATAAAGATGGCGACTATATTTTTTGAATTAACATTTTAAAATATACCGATTTTAAGCTTACACGTACATTTTAATTATTGGATTAAGAAGTATATTTTAAATGTGGGGGTTTATTTATTTATAGCGCTTCATTTTTAGTTGAGTTGTGGCACATAGAAACATTTTAGTCATAAGAATTATGTAAATTTTCTTTAAAGAAGCATATTAAATTAAAACAAATCTGTGTACTGTGTGAGCAAAAAAACACAATTTAATTTCAACCAAATGTGAAATTTCCGTGAAAATGATTCTAATATGTAAACATTTCTGATTTAAAAAAAAATCAAGAATCTTTTCAGTTCCTATAAACTTTGTATCTTTAAATTAGTCAAACATTTGCCGTACAAAGTTGGCACAAATACTTTATAAACATTCTGCATATACAAGGTGGCTTAATAGTGTGACAAAGCTCGATATCTCCGAAACCGTTCATAATGGTGAAAAACTACGTAAAATGTGAAACCATTTTCAACTTCAAAATTTTCCTAAAAACTACCACTTAAGATAACTTCCTTATTTTTAGCTTTTAACCTAAAAAAAAAAAAATATGGCAAAAAATCCGTTTAAAAAATTACCACCCTGTATATTATGCTGAAAATTGTTGAATTGTCATATAGGAAGAATATCAACGTAGATGGTTTTGAAATATCATTTTTTGTCTAAACCGGAATTGATGTTTAAAATTTATTTATATAAAAAGTATGACATGAAAATAATATTTTTTATCAATCCATCTCTTTTACATTAATATCTTAGTTTTAAAAAGCAATCCAGCCACTTCTTACAGTGTGGAACAAAAATAATGTTTTTCTGTATTGCGGAAATTTTTGATCCACCCTGTAAGTGGCATCACTAGATAGCTAATTAAAAAAAAAACATTAGGAATATGAAAGTCATTTTCAGCTTCTATAACTTTGTTTCCCTACTTTTTCTCTGTCCTAAACGGTTTCGGATATATCGAGCTTTGTCGGACCATTGAGTCACAATCTTATTATTTTTGAAACATGTTATTGAATTTACTCGTTATCGTTGTAAGAAACCTGTATAAAAGAACCAAGTGATTAATTTAAATATTATTTAATTAAAGAAACCTGTTACCTAATATATAATTGCCTTTTTTGGCAGTTCTTGATACATTTTTTGTCACGCCTGTATAAAATACCTCTGTATATTGAATATAAAAATTAAATAATATAATATTAAAAAAAAGTCGCAAAAGTGCAAGAGTCTTGCAGGTCGGTCTTGGTCTTGCGTAGTCTTGCACTCGTTGGTCTTGGTCTTGGTCTTCTGGTCTTGGTCTTGGAAGCGAAAAGGTGGTCTCGGTCTTGGTCTTGCTGCAAGACCAAGACCAAGACCGCAAGACCAAGACCGGTCTCGCTCATCACTAATTGTTCTATATTGGTCAATCGTACATAAACACTTTTTTTTGCACTTTTTTATACTGTTAAGGACATAACCTTATTTAAAATTTGACTTATTTGGAGACTTAATACAACCGAGAGTATTATTCGCAAAAATGAATATTTCATGATAGGGAGTTCATTCTAGCTCTTCAAATTCGCAGGCAAATGAGATGTTGGCGGAAACCGAAACTCTTAAGGATTTGCAATAAGTGGCTTCTTTTTTTATTATCTTCGTTTTATACACTTATACAGGCGTTAGAGTGAATTCGAAGTAATAAAAGTTTTGATACGGGGGCGTTTACAAAACTTTGTTGTTTCATGTTAAGTATGTTTAAAATATTTAACTTTAAAATTTAAACCACAAAATTTTAAATCCGTGGTTACAGAGTGTATCATTTTTATTAATGAAGATACATAGATATTTTAACAGGACTAAAATTTTTAATTTATATACTAGGTGTGTCAGAAATCATATGAAACACTTATTGGGAGATTTCCGGGCCAAAAATAAGACAGAAGCTGTTATATGAACATAGCTCCAAAACTGGCTCATTTTTAAGAGAAACGGCGTAAAGAATTTTTTTTAGAATAGGATATTTCTTTATTTTAAGATCGAGTTTTTGAATTTAAATAAAATTTGATACAATTTGGCGAGTAACCCCTTCTGATGATACATTTTTTTACTATTAAGGATCAGTGGCTTAATGGTAAATTTTATTTATTTGTTTACCAATATTTCATTATAAATGTTTTGGTATTAATGTTTTTTTTTTTATCTTGGGACAGTCCACAAAGGCTGATGCCTAAGTACTAACGTACAGTGGGTGTCTTAAGTGTGGTGAGAAGGAGTTTTTTCACACGGGACTTAAATATCTAGAGATTGGGAGGAGAAGGCAAAACATCTGCGGGCAGCAGGTTCCATAGTCTTGACACTCTAGGGATGAAGGAATGAAGAAAGCGGGAAGTTCGGGGCCTCTCTAGTTTAAGCCTTTCTGTAAGTGTGCTATCATTAATAAGACAAACCAGTACCGGTTTATACACAGGGCGCTTTGGGCGGGTGCCCAGGGGCCCGATGGGGCCCGTGCTATATAATAAAATAAATAAAAAAAATACACAAAAAAATTAAAAATCAAGTTCGCTTATTAATGAGCTACTATTTTCAGAATTGAAGTACATATGTAATGTGATATGCGAAATATCACTCAAGATCTCTTCAAGAGAATTGAATGCTACAAAGATGTAAAATTAGCTTTTAGATGTTTTTTACTAGAGATAAAGAAGAAATAAAGACCTCCATTGAAATTTCAAGGGAACGATATAAAAACGATGTAGATAAACCCAAGAGAATTTGCATAATGAAATAACTCATTTTTTAATGTTATGCCAAAACCAGAAAAAAATACAATTTATGAAAAATTTGGGGTCATCCAGGATGCAAAGGCAACTTTTCCGAATATTTTAACTTTATTGCAAATTTACTTGACAATACCTATATCTAATGCGTCTGGCGAGCGATCATTTTTAGCATTAAAAAGAATAAAAACGTATTTACGATCAAATTTGGGTCGAGAAAACCTAGACGCATTATCAATATTATATATAGAAAATGACGAACGGGAGCAACTAAACTGTGATGAGATAATATGGCAGTTTGCTAATGCCAAGTCAAGAAAGAAAGTTTTCTATTTTTTTGTAATATCTACGTATTTTTAGAATATTTTTTTTTGTTTGTGATTTGTTTTTTTTTTAAGTATTTTTAAGAATTTTTGTTTGTTTCAATTTTTGTACTTTGATATTTTTACATTTTTTACACGTGTTTTAAAATATTTTTTACGTTTTTCTTTTTCTTGTTTCTTTGGGTTTAAATAAATATTTTTGTAAGTAATGCATGTGTTTTCTTGTTGAAAAAATAGGCAATGAATAGCATAGGGGGCCCCTAGATCACCAGCGACCAGGGTCCGAAGCTACCTTAAACCGGCACTGAGACGAACAGTTTTTCTTTGAATGGAGTCTAGAATGCTAAGTGTTGTAGGGGACGCCATTCCCCAGACACGAGAACAATATTCTAAAGAGGGTCTGATTTAAGATACATACAGAGTATACAGATTGGAAGAAGAGAAATACTTTCTGGCTCAAAAGAGGAATCCAAGCTTTTTTGAAGCTGCCGAGGCTATGGATGTAATGTGTTTGTGCTAGTTGAGGTTATTTTCAAAAGTAACGCCGACAAAAAAATCTTTGTTCTGCTAAACTTGGCCGCTCATCTGTAACGGATAAGCATTGGCGGTTTTTTTCGTGACAGCGAACATAACTTTGTTTTCGAGGCATTAAACTGAACAAGATTTTTGGTGCTTCAATCCAAGATAAGTTTGAGGTCTTGTGAAAGAGATATCTGCATTGACCTGCGCTTGTTTTTCAAATCAGAATTACATAGTGGCTTAAAAATTGAATACTAGAGTGGAAGGTACTATCGTCAGCAAAACTATGAATGGGATTAATTGTGGAAGAGAGAAGATCGTTAATGTGTAGAAGAAACAGCGAGGGTGCCAGCACTGAGCCCTGGGGTACCCCAGCATTAATTTGGTAGAAGCTGGAAGAATGACCATCTTGAATTTGAAAGTTGTTATTGAAAGTTTGATACATGATACCTATATTCTTTAGTTTTACATAAATGTGCTTTTGAATTAACTTAATAAACTTAACAGATTTTGAGATATTTTAATTTTAAACTTGCAGTGGTACGAGCAGGCCAATATTAAAACTAATAACAGTATAAATTTTTACAAAAAAGCCATAAAACGTAGATGGTGGATACTTTTTATCATTTAATAATATTTTTAACAGGATGACTGCGCTTTATTGACTAGAAAATAGACCTAGAAAGTACAAAAAGTAATCATCTGGAACAACTATATTCAGTATGCCATTTAATCGATATATACGCGATAAATAACCTTTTAAGAATATTTAAATTATTTTTTTAATAAAGGCCAAGGTAATGCTTGACCCATAGGAAGACAGACCTCCACTTATGCCGATAATCTTCTGCCTTTTTTTTTTATCAATTAACCAGAGTCATCCTGTAAAACCAATTACTAATTAATTAGCGCATGGTCAATAATTACTATTTAAAAGGATATACTAAGTACGATTGGTCCCGTATTCTTCGATAGTCTAACGATACATAATTCATATTATTATAAAGTAACAGGTGAAGCTATAACCTTAAACAGACATTCATTTATTAATTTTTTACTTTTTCTTACTTATTCAGCATCCCTCGTCACAAACAATTTTCTCCAACTCAACATTTTATTTCTTTCATTTCAACGTCTGCACACTCCACGCACAATCGCCAATAAAATTTAAAATGTATTTTTGTAAAGCAATGTAATGCGATATTGGGGACTGGGACTTAAATCCCCTCTTTAGGGATGAGTGTGAGATTCCTCCCTTTCAGCCCCCTAGTTTGCGGCAATTCGCCGTTATATAGAGATTGGCCGTCTTAGGGTTATACGAAATCACTTCTTTTTTCGGAAATCTACATATTTGGAAGCGTTTAGTCAGTGGCGCCTCTATGTGTTATTTCTGCCAAGTTTCACTTTTTCATTTCAAACCACTTTTATATGGGAAAATTACATTCATTAAAATTGAAAAATTCCTTTTTTAAAACTAATTAAACTTATTTTAAAAAATAAAAATTTATTTCTAACTTTCTGAATAGTTTCCGGCATACTAAGTTCACATTCACTCGGTATTTTTAACAATATGAATATTTTCGGATTTTATTTTATAAACCTTATTTTTAAAGTAACCCCACCAGAAAATATCTAGTGGGGTTAAATCTGGAGACCTTGCTGGCCATTCTATTGTCCCACTTCTCGCCATCCATCTGTTGGGAAATGTTTGGTAAGGGAAATTTTTAATAGGTCGCGCATAATGGAGAGGAGCCTCATCTTGCTGAAACTAAATATCCGCATTTGGCACAAACGGATTCAACTCATCTGGAAACTAAAATGCCAAATTTGTAAGAAGTTTATCCTGTAGAAATTGTTAATATCTCTCTCCAGTTAGGATATTTTCAAAGAATATTGGCCGACAACTCGATTTCTAATAATGCCAGCCCACATATTATTCTTTTGAGGCCATTCGGTATGTACTTTTCACATCCAGTGAGGATTACTATTGGCCCAATAATGACAGTTTTGTCTATTAACATGTACGTGTAAAGTAAATGTCGCTTCATCGGAAAATAAAATATTTTTGAAGTGTAATGCATTTTTGTCAAATAGATCCATCATTTCCTCACAGAATTGCAATCTTCTATTGGGATCGTCTTTTGCTAATTCCTGTACCATCAGAATTTTATAGAGTGATACTTATGAGCTTTAAGTAATTTTTCTATAGAAGTCCGAGATATATTGCTTTTCGCTGCTACCTGTCTTGCAGAAAGGAATGGATTCTATTAATTTTTTATCAGTACACTTTAGTATCTTCGTCCATTGCAGATTGCCTTTTAGTTGGTATACTTTTTAATTTTTTTGGAAAACACTGTTTTTCTGTTTTGCGTACTGTATCTTGACCGACTGGACGTAAATTTGGATATTTCTCTTTAAATAATCAAACTACTTTCAGTTGGTTCAGGTCTGCCTCTGTGTCCTACCATCAATAATATTTCAATACAATGAGCTTCGTTTAAATACCGCATTTTGTAGACTTTTTAAAACACATTAATGTTGTTAAGATTTAATTGCTATTAGCAAGTCAGTGAACGATATTGTTAACACTTTTGAAACAGTTGCCTACCCTTTTCAATTTTAAAAAGATATTTAATTTTTCTTACGCAGGGTGTCCGAAAAGTCTTAGTACGGGCTAATATCTCAAAATTTAGTAAATTTAGAAAGCAAATTTTGGCGAATACATACGTATGAAAAAATCTACTTCTTTATGCATTTACAATTTTTTTACCCTTGCAGGGGTTGCACCAGGGGATTGCACTCAAAAATCTCAAATGGAACCCTATGTCGATATGTAGCTTATTTTAAAGGCCTTTAAAAAAACATTGCTGCACAAACTAGAGGTCTGTAAAGTAACTAGCATCCGAATAAAACGATTTAAATTTATTCAACAAAAAATAAATTTATTATCGCGTTTTGTAAATAATTTTTTAAACATTTTTTATTATCTCTCTCCAGCACTATTCCTTTATGCTATTTTAGTTTGACAGTAACATTCAAAAGGCATTAATAAATTCTGTGATTTTATACGTTTCGATATGGTCGCGCAAATAAGGACTAAGTTGAAATTATTTTTTTGTATGGACAAGCTAATCGAAATTATCATGAGGCAGCAAGATTGTTTAATTATATTTCAGACAGACCTGTTTTTCAGTTACGTAAGAAGTGTTGTGCAAAAATTTCTTCTTTAACAACAAAACTTCAACTTTTAGCGTAAAAGACGAGATGAGCTTCAATACGTTGTAAGTTTTGGGTACAACTGTCATTGAACCAGAGCAATCAGTGCGCAAAATAGCTGCCGATTTAGGTACCATAGGCAAATCAACAGTGCATAAAATTTTACAAAAGCATAAATTTATCCTTTAAAGTCATCTTGTACAAGAACTTAGTGAAGATGACCCAGATCAAAGGCTGCAGTTTTGTTAAACTATGAAACATTTAATTGCCACACAACCAAACTATCTCTATCGGATATGTTTCAGTTACTAAGCCAGCTTTTTTTAAATGATTTAGTAATTCTACACAATTGTCGATACTGAAGTAATCAAAATCCTTGATGGATTGAAGGAACCACACACAAAATCCTGAGAAATTAAACGTATGGGCCGGAATTTTCGGTAATACGGTAATTGGTCCTTTTTTTATTGAAGGAAATCTTTCGGACACTTATATTTACAA
Source organism: Listronotus oregonensis (assembly GCA_019359885.1). NCBI lineage: Eukaryota > Metazoa > Arthropoda > Insecta > Coleoptera > Curculionidae > Listronotus > Listronotus oregonensis. Next base: position 18,672 of record JAHBCN010014464.1, read on the forward strand.
CTTTAAGAAGAATCTATTTTACCCGCAATTGTAGCTGCTATTGAGAATGTTGCTTTTGATTACGATCCAATATTTTAGCAGAATAAGGCACCTCTACACTTTCATTTAACTGTAAGACAATACCTAGATGAGGAATTTCCTGGTTGCTGAATTGGGCGTAGAGGGCCCATTGAATGGCCACCAAGATCCCCGGACCTCGCTTCTCTTGACTTCTTCTTTTGGGTAATGTAAAGGAAAGGGTATTTGCAATAAAACCAGAAAACTTGCAACAACTACGACAGCACAATTTCAAAATAGACTTCATTATTGTCAAGAGGTTGGTTGTAGTCGTTTTGAACATCTCATAAAATAAAAATTGAAACTATTTTTCTAGACGGGTATTTATTAATAATATCTTATTAATAAGGGACGGGTGATCGTAGAGACCTTTAGTTTGTGCAGCAATGTTTGTTTCTTAAAGGCCTTTAAAATAAGCTACATACCGACATGGCCTTTCATTTAAAATTGTAGGTTGCAACCTCTCTGCAATGGTAAAAATCTTGTAAATGCGTAAAGAAGTAAATTTTTTTATACGTATGCATTCACCAAAATTTGCTTTCTCTATATTTACTTCGGAGATATTAGCCGGTACTAAGACTTTTCGGACACCCTGTATAAAAATGGTTGGGAATAAAAAGTGAAACTTGGCAGTAATATGTATTTTAGGTGCAATTTAAGAAAATGAAATTAAAAAGTGAGGTTGCTATTTGAAAAATAAAGTTGACCACCAGAACTAACTTCTAGCTTATGGCTTAAAAATGCGCGAGGAAAAATACTAACTGACATGTTCGAAGGATTCTTTGAAAAGTCAGACAATTTAACAGTTTTGAATTTATTCCATGTTAGATGTATATTTAATTATAATATTTTTTCTAATGCCTAGAAATCCGAACCAAAATAGGAAATGACTCCTATAAAAAAAGAGGTTTTATATTAAAAATTATTGGACAGAAGTGTCATTTAGGTATAAATAAAAAAATATAGTGCAAGAAGCGTATTGTCGTAAAAACAATGAGATAAAGTTATGCACGCCACTGATTTTTCTAGTCTTTCCTCCGTACTTCATTTTCTAATATAACATCCAAGTCGAGTATTTTTCAATGTTTACATTGGCTGCGCGCTTGTCGAAATGTAGATTTCAAATGATGAGAAAGGCATTTGCAATATATATCCTCCTCGACTCATTTTCGATCCTTTTGAATATTTTACCAATGCTTGAGTGGCAAATAAGACTTTTTAGCGCCAATATTGGATGGATATATATGGATTTCAGGAAGGGAATGTGAAAATACGGTTTCTAATATAGGAATTTGCTGTAAGAAATTTCGTATTCTTTTACTATTATCAAACACTTGAGGAAATCGAAAAAAGCAGCCAGTTTTAAATAACAATTACTTATTAATTAGAGTTTAAAGTCCAGGGTCCCACAATTTCGGGATCCCGGCTTGTTTTTAGTCTTGAATAAGATATGAAAATTTCAAAAACCTCGATTTTTTTAAATAATTAATTTTAATCTGTTCTTTATGGTTCTCGTGTAAATACCATTAACATTCTTATGATACGTCTTAATACTTTTAACGTAATAATTAAAAAAGAAATATCACTTAATAAGCAAAGTTTAGTTAATAGTGCATTTACGCTACACTTTAGGGGTCGGGCGAAAGGACGCGGAGACGGTGGGCGGAGACTAACAAACTCCCACTACCACAATTTTCGTATAGTCGCATTAAAAATATTATATTTTATTTAGGTTCTTTCAAATTCGGTTATCGATGCGATGTTGTTTCCGATTGCAAGCCTACAGGAGATAACGTTTTTCGGTAACTATTTTCACCTAAATGACATAAATTATACACCATTTTAAAGGTAAGGAAATAATCTATGCCTCTGCTGTAACGGATTTTTGAAATATGAGTCGAGTTAAGAGAAAATAGTATCTAAACATAACCTGATTTTAGGGTGACTTTCACTCAAGGAAATATTAAAAACTAAATCCAAATTTAAAAACTATTACAGCAGAAGCCTAGATTTAAGTGTTGGCTTTCATATAGTTTTTGAAAATTATCGATAACTTATACCGTTTTTGAGAAAAACATTATGCCCCGAACCCCAAATTGGATCCAATTTTCGCGGCGCGAATGGACTCTTAAGTTTTAAGAAGTTATATTTATATCAGTGTTACATATATCTACTGACAGTAACACCTACAAGTGTGGAAACTAAAAGAGCTTTTTCTTCGGCAGTTACATTTGCAAACCAAACTTAGATTGTGCTTAAGTGGCTTATCTTTATATACATTTCTCTACTTCTAATCTGTATATTTTGTTTGTATTCCAGATCAGACCCTTTTTAAAATACTGTTCTCATATCTGAGAAATGGCGTCTCCTACAACTTTTAGCATTCTTGATTTCATTTAAAGAATAGATGTTGGTCTTATCAATGATTTCACGCTACAGGAAGGCTGTCGCTTTTTTATTGGTATTTTTGCGGCTTCTGCTCTAAGAAGTTGGCCAGAATAATTCTCCTCTGGCAGCTCTAAACAGAGCAACACGTAGTGTCACCTTTATGTATCATTTTACAGTTCAACTTGAAAGGCCCTGTACTTCCTACTTTGTTTGTTCCTTTATCTTTAGAGGGTCCAGACTATAAAACCTGCTACCCGAAAATGTTTTTCTTTTTCTTCAAATCATCAAATATTTAGGTTCCGTGTAAATAAACTTCCGCTTACCACATTTAAGACACCCACAATCGGTTAGTACTTAGGTCATCAGCCTTCGTGGAGTGTTCCATGGTAAATATAAAAAAACATTAGTGTTTTTAAGGACCTACTTATTTTTACAAGGCAAAGCGTAAAAAGGATTTTGCTTTTGGTGTTAATTTGAACTTAAAAAACTGTCACCATATCAGTGACTGGTGTCTTTTACAACCCTTAGTATTAGTGATTAAAAAAAACCGCTAGCTTTATTAGGGATCCTACTCATACAAGAAAAATTCCTTCTCTTGCTTACCTATGCCGATGACCTGTAGGGGATCTTTCTATTATACCGGGTGGTGCATCGCCATACTGACAACAAGACGTTGATAATATTAGCTTAAATTCTAAATTTCTTTTTTTTCTGATAAGGCAATTAAAAGTTATTTAAGAAAAACTATTTGTAAAATCGTTGCATACCTGCTACATACCTTAATGAATCCACCAGTAATAAACAAAATCTCTTGTCAACTTTTTAAGTCACGTTTTACTTTGTATTAGTTATTTCAACATGTTTTACAGTATTGAAGAGAAAATAATGGTTGTAATTATTTAATAAATTCAAGTAATTACATTAAACTACATAATGAGATTTTTACGTAATTGAACAATTTTATAAGAAGGTGAAAAACACACTTAAAAACTGTCTAAAAATACGTTTTAAGACAACACATTGAAACTAAAAGCTAATATTTTTTAATAAGATGCTCAAACAGACCTCCGTTTACTGCTAAGCAATATCCTAAACGGTTATAAAATTCAGTTCTTACATTATGAAGTTAAAATGCCGATAGTCCATCGCACTTTTGATAACTCAAATTTGTATAAATAACATTTTTGATATGACCTCAAAGGAAGAAGTCGTTTGGCGAAAGATCAGGAGACCTAGCTGGCCAATTTATGGTGTAATTTGGTCCTATAGTGAGTCCATTAAAAACATTTTAAACATATTCCCTTACTTCTCGTAAATTGTGTGCAGGACAACCATCCATTTGAAACCAAATGTCTTGATTGTCAGGTGCAACTTCTTCCAATGCCGGCCCCACTTGATTTTGTAATAGTTCTAAAAAGTTTTTGTTCCCAAATTGTGATTCAAGAAAAAAGGTCCAATAATCCGATGTCCAAATATACCCTCCCAAACATTTACCTTTTGAGGGTATTGAGTCCTTGTAGATACAAATCTGTGTTATTTTCTTTGCTCCCGTATTTGATGTTTTAAGTTTTGGGTTTATTGTTTAA
>JAHBCN010014465.1:0-22583 GCA_019359885.1 Listronotus oregonensis
TGAAAACTTTTACCTATCCTCGCCAAGGAAGTTTAAAGGTTTGGAAGCCCAATGCTATGGCCCATTCGACCAGAAAATGTCCAGCCCAGTATGAAAATAACTTCAGGTTGGCCCCGCCGATTTTGCGCAATAACGAAAATTCCACGAAATAATTTAAGTGTTGCCTTCTTACACACTGATAAATCAGTGTGTAGTTAGGCAAACATGATCTTTAGAGAGCCGTATTTGTTTCCGATTGTTTTGCTTTGTGTGATTATATTTTGTGGTTGCAGAAGTTTTTTGGATTGATAAAGCCCTTCTTATTTTAGTGATTAGTGTTTATTGTTTGTTACTTTAATATCGTAACAAAATGACTAGGGTTTATGGTTTTATCTTGCAAATCTAAGGGTAAATACCCGGCATTTTTTATTTTTAGGTAAGTATTTTTATATTTAAAAGGTGCTTTTATGAGCCGTAACCTTAGGTGGAATAAATAATAATAATCAATTATGAATTAAAAGAAAACGAAAATTTCATGGAAATGAGTGAGAAAAGTAAAGCCCAACTATCTTTTAGATGATTTCCACAATGTTTGTCTTGGATTATTAAAAAGAAATAAGGTTTTTTAGGTACTTTTATTTCTTTAATAATTTAGTACATTCTTTTAAAGGTTAAAATTATTATTTACTGGGCAGACCAGGCAAATTTTAATATATACAGGTCCCTCTAATTGAATAAAAGAAAGTAAATTTTATTTAAAGGTTCCTTTTTGCTTTTTCTGTATTTTTTTTTTAAAAGTTGATTTTTTTTTCTTAAACTTTTAGCTTTTTAAGCTCCGAACATACTGTAGACACATAATATTTAACGGTTACTGTTACAATGGATATCCAGGTACCAAAGGTTACTAAACATTTTTAACCACTGTTATTCTGTCTTTGAATGTTTGTTATTATAAAAAAGTGTATTTAAAAAGCAGTTATAAAAATTTTCACTTTTTAATGTACAACCACAATCTTAGGATTAGATTAAACTCATTTATATCTTGCCCTTCTTTTTTTCCAAAATTGGTGAAAAAGTACATAAACTATCATACAATGTTTGAAATTTATTTTTAAAAAATCGTTTTTTTTATTTACAAAGTTTTTTGGTAAAAATAAAAACTCCCAAAAATATGGGCCAAAAATGAACTGAAAGTGGCTATCCAATTCTTTCCATATTATATCAGATGATAAAAAATTTACACAATAATTTTAAATATTCAATGGTAGTATCGTTTAATAACCAACAATTTTGTGCAAAAAAAAAAAAACAGTGAATGCTTGAATTTGACATTTGATGATGTCAACTTTGAGAAAACAACAAAGATTTGGAAGTCCGGCTCTGACCTACTATTCATTCGCAAACTCCCGGGGAATCCCCCGATTCCCGCTGCCCTGCACGCCTGGACAATTTTGTTCTTCAGTATTGGGCTTCCATACACCTTTAAACTTCCTTGATCCTCGCTTAGTACATAACCACTTCTTTTTTTTAAAGCGTCATAGTGAAATTTAGGTTATTTTTTGGATATGGTACTTACACTTATACAGGGTGATATAGAACTTAATTAGTATTTCGAGTCGGAGTCGCACCTCGAATAAGAGATACATATTTTTCTTTATAGGAACTGGTAAAGCAAAGAACTACAGGAACTTTTACTTTTCCAGTTTTATGGATGGGATCGGAGAAAATTAGTATTACATTTTTTTTAAAGATTCATTCATATGATGCAGTGAGCAATGCTAGTGAGTCAATCCAGTGTTGCAATGTGTGGATTTTAATATTGGCTTATGGCTTCTGCAAGGGTGATCTGATATTGCACACCCTCTTCAAAAGTGACACAAGTACAGGGTGTCCCATTTTCTAAACTTAAGAGATACGGGGGAAAAATCAAAAAGTTGTCAATTTCAAAAACCCCCTATATATTCTTAGTTAAAAGAGATATGTGTACTCTAAAAATTTATGTGTATACTCCTGAAACGCTTTTCATTGGTCCTTTCAAAAAAAATCCAAAAAATGGATAAAAATCAGACCGTCAAACCAGAAAATCCCTTTAATTTGAGTACAATATTTTGCGGCACCCTGTATATTCAAAGTAAAATAGAATAAAAGTTGACAAACCTATGTATTACAATGCACTAAACTGGTAATAAAATCTATTTCATTCCATTTATACAGGGTGACAATTTAAAAACTTGAAATGGCGATATTTTAGGAACGAAAAAATGAATCAAAAACCCCTTAAAACAGTTTCTATAAAACTAAGGGGGAACAAAAACAAGCATATTATCCCACCCTTATCAGCAACCCCTTGGACAGGGTGAGATAGACCCCTAGAATCTTAAATAGAAAGGGGTCGATCATTTTGAAGCTCTTGGAAAATGCTTTCCAATGATACCATAGAAAGCTACATTTCAGAAAATTCTTCTCCGTTTATCAAGGAAAACAATAAATAAAACAAAATTTTGAAATTGTTTATTATTATTTAATTAAATTATACAAAATGATTACTACTGTTATACTGGCATGTCTCTTAAAAATTCCAAACATGTCAAGGCCACAGGTATTTTGAATTGGTTTAGTTGCTATGATTTTTTGCCGAAAAAACGGGTTGTTTATAAATTGCATTTTATTATCACAAAATTTACTTTAAAAGTAACTTGTACTAGTAGTATTATTTTAAAAACAGTTGACTTTCGGTTCAGTTTAAACGAAAAGAAGGCACTTCTTATCTTTAACAATGGTGTACAGCACAGCTGAACGTGTAGACATTATTTTCATTTATGGTTCCCAGGATAAATGTTTCTTAAGGACAGCTCAACGTTTTAACGAAAGGCATCCAGGCCAAAATGTAAGCCCGGGTATGTTCGCCAAAATAGAAATTTGAAGAAACTGGTTCTGTCGCGAATAAAAAAAGAAATCAACCGAGACTAGTCAACGAAGCAGCGCAAATTGAAATTCTGGGTCAGTTTGCAATGAATTCAACGCTATCATCAAGCGGCTGTAGCAACTGGATTATCTCGTGAATCAATAAGAAAGGTACTTAAATTTCACAAGTTTTATCCCTATGATTGCAGATACTGCAAGAACTTAGTGACGACGACCCGGACAAAAGAATCCAGTTTTTGTGAAATAATGACAGATAGAATTATGGCAGAACCTCAACTAGTTAAAAATATTTGCTTCAGTGATGAGTGTACCTTTTATTTAAATGGGCATGTTAATAAGCAAAACTGTCGTTACTGGGATAACGAGAACCCACATGTATTTAGAGAAGGGCATACCCAGTACCCCCAGAAAATTAATGTTTGGGCTGGTATATTGGGAGACGGTATTATCGGCCCAATATTTATACCAGGAAATTTAAATGGGGACATGTATGCTGAAATGCTACAGAGGTCTATCGAACCACTGCGAGAATTAGAAAATCAGAGGGACATGCAGGAAATTTATCTTTATTAGAACGCTTACTACATTTCCAACACGATGGAGCACCTCCTCATTATGTAGTTCCCATTAGGCAATGGTTGGATGATCATTATCCTAACCAGTGGATTGGAAGAAGACCTAACACCTCTTGACTTCTTTTTGTGGGGTCACCTAAAATCTGTGGTTTATAAAACGCAACCTGAGTCACTAGAGCAACTCCAGAATAGAATATTTCAGGAATGCCGTGCTATATCCAGAGAAACATTTGTAAATGTACGTGAAGAGTTTGAAAATAGGCTTTATTATTGTCTTCAAAACAACGGAAATCATTTTGAACATTTAATTAAATAATAATAAACAATTTCAAAATTTTGTTTTATTTATTGTTTTCCTTGATAAACAGAAGAATTTTCTGAAATGTAGCTTTCTATGGTATCATTGGAAAGCATTTTCCAAGAGCTTTAAAATGATGTATCACTCGACCCCCCTTTCTATTTAAGATTCTAGGGGTCTATCTCACCCTGTCCAAGGGGTTGCTGATAAGGGTGGGATAATATGCTTGTTTTTGTTCCCCTTAGTTTTATAGAAACTGTTTTAAGGGTTTTTTGATTCATTTTTTCGTTCCTAAAATATCGCCATTTCAAGTTTTTAAATTGTCACCCTGTATATTTACTGGTAGGCCAAGAAGTTATCAGACCCCCTTGCATGTTTAAAAATCCCGCACAAAATTGATCTGTTGTAGTTCTCGCTTCTCGCAAAATTTCTTATAAAACAATAAAATTCAAAAAAGTTTTTTGCTGTAAAACAGAGCGTTTCTTTTGATTCCACCGACTTAAAAATACTCATTTAAACACTTTAACCCTAATCACAAACACCGTTTTTTACAGAAGAAAACCCAGAACGTCCACTCAGCGCCGAAAATCTCTTGCCAGAGCCTTCCATCGCTTCTATGTCGAGCAGTGCTGCCATCAGTCGGCTAACGTCGGTGCTACAAGGTGCGGCAGAGAGAACAGTCCAGGCCACCACCAAATGCCTTACCAGACAACAAACATTCCCCCCGCCCAGCCGTATATGCGGGTTAGGTACATGAGTGCCACAGTTGAAATGAGCACGTGTCCCGAAACAGCACATGAAGGTATGTAAATAGTTATTTTCCTAACAAGTACGGAAAAGTCTTTTTACTAAGTGCTTTATATCAACAAAAGTAAAACAATGATTTATTTAAACACAAAATTGTAGACTCTGACTTTATGATTCCTGCTATGTTTTATAACAAGTACTCTTTTTTTAGGAGACAGCAGAACAAATTCTTCTAACAGCTCCCACGAAAACATATCACGCAGCGACAATACTCACCAGCAGACTCAGTCAACAGCTCAGCAATCTACTCAGCAACCACAGAGCTACACTATTCCTGCTATAGCTGTACTGAGTCCGAACAATAGTCGACCACCCGACTTATTGTTGCCTGGAGAATCCAAGGCTTACAGGTAAGGTAGCATTCCAAGTAATAGTACCCAAAATTAATACTTTTTTATCACATCGGCAACATTGTTAAGTGCAAACTTCTATAAGTTAATATTTTCGACAAAATGGTGACTCTTAATATTTCAATATACACTGCTCAAAAAAATGAACGGAACACCTCTTAGTTTATTTTTAACTTTTAAGGCGTTAATTACATTCAGATCGATCTTACATATTTTAAGAGACATACATTTTCTCACAATAAATCAAAGAATGTGTCATTTATTCCTATGAAAAAACTTACAAATTAAAAAAGGTACAAAAAAAGCAAAGTGATATATCTCCTTTATTATTTATCTTATCAAAAATATTTATATAACTTTTTATATAGACAATTTAGGAAGCTGTATTTTCTGTTCCATAAATTTTTCTGTATTTCTTATAGTTTTTGAGATATTAACGATTATTTTTAAAATTTAAAACGTCAATATCCCAAAACCTATAAGAGCTAAAGATATTTTATCTGACATGAATTGTGTATTTTTACAAGGCCTTTAATTTAAGCTGTATAACTTTTTTGTCTTAAAACACCAAGCTAATATATTACAAGTTTATTCAAAAGTGTTTCGTTAATTTTTTGAGCAGTGTAATTTATTGTTGCAATTTACCGAAAACTTGCCCTTAGTGTTAATTGTTATAAAAATATCCGAAAATAATTTTGTTATAATTAATTGTTTTTTTCAATAATTAAAAAAACTATTTGCATTGTTTATCTCCCTAAATTATTATTAAGTTTTACAAGACTGTACAGCATGTTTGCAAAGACAGTTCTATCCAATTGTGGTCAAAAAAATATCCCGCGATATCGATCATCATTTAAACATACGAAAAAAACATCTTATTTTATAAAAACATGTATTTAGTTGGGTTTTAATTTATTTTATTTTAACATTTCAAGTAATAACAACAAAAGAGAGACAACCAGCACATCAGACGTCGATAAAGAAAAAGAAAAAAGAGTGAAGTTGTCCGAGAGTAGCGGTCCGTTTTGTGAAAAGGAAAATGTCGATCCTCGAAGGCTGCAAGCTACAGTGAGTGTATCTTTTTTACCACGCTATGTAAACGCTTTTTAAAAATTATACTTTTTTTAAATAGATTATTATGAAGAGCTATTCTTTATAAAATTGACTTGTTTTTAAGTGCTATAATAAAATAATTATTTTTATTAACTTATATATTTATTTTTCATTTTTATATAATTTTATAAAAATAAGTATTCTATTATAGTACTTAAAAACAAGCCAATTTTATAAAGAATTAAATATTTTTATATCTTTTCATGTTTTTTGTTAGTATTATTGCACGGGCAGACTAGCTCTTCATAATAATCTATTTAAAAAAAAGTATAACATTTAAAAATAATTTATTAGTATCTTTATTCTGGAGAAAAGCTAAATAATTTTTTTCTATTTACTATTATTAAGCCTATATACAGGGTGATCAGTTAAGGGTAGCGAGCGGCCATATCTCATAAGATATTGGTCGTATAGATTTGAAAAAAAAATAATAATAAAAGTCGCGAAGAGAAATTGCTGGAAATTATTTTCGGGTTTGTCAAACGTCCGCTAGAGGGCGTTACAACCAACACCAAGTAGAAAAATGGGATTTTTATAGAATTTTGTCTAATGAAAGTATATCGATTATATCATTTTCATATTTACTGACCATTTCCTACATTTTTTGTCTAAAACGTTTTGTTCTATCTATCAAAATAAAGCGGTGGGGAAGTTCAATTGTTTTTTTAAACAAACCAAGATTTCTCCCGTTTCTTTTGACCGATTTTAGCAAACTTAGGCTCATATGAAAGAGCATAATTTGCACTACAAAACGCTTATTTGGTTTTGAATTTTTACTTTTGCTGTCGCCGCTAGATGGCGTTAACTGAAATGGTAGCAAACTTTTAAGTTTTTTTTCAAAAAAAAAATGTAATGGTATATTAATTTTTAAATATTTTACAAGAGGATAAATTTCTCTATAATTTAATGAAAAGAATTTATTATCTACCTTTTTTTGAACCGTTGATATTGACCAAAATATAATTTTATTACATTAAAAAATGGCACGCCACTATTTTTATCAAAATAAAAATCATTTTGTAATCGCTTACTAACAAAACCTTTGATTTTTCTTAGACAAACGGTTTTGGATTAAAAAATAAAATAGGTTTACATACGTTACCTTAAAAATTATCATTGTAAACAGTATGTAAGCCTATTTTATTTTTTCAATCCAAAACCGTTTGTCTAACGACAAAAGGTCAAGAGGTTCTTTTTGCTAGCAACTAATAAGCGATTACAAAACTGATTTTATTTTGATAAAAACAGTGGCGTGCCATTTTTTAATGTAATAAAATTATATTTTTCAACAACGGTTCAAAAAAGTAGATAATAAATTCTTTTCATTAAATTATAGAAATTTATCCTCTTTTTAAAATATATAAAAATTAATATACCATTACTTTTGTTTTTTAAACTCAAAATTTGCTACCATTTCAGTTAACGCCATCTGCGGCGCAAAAGTAAATTCAAAACCAAATAAGCGTTTTGTAGTGAAATTGCTTTCATTGAGCTAAGTTTGCAAAATCGTCAAAACGAGAAATCTTGGTTTCTTTAAAAAAATTTTAACTTCCCAACGCCTTATTTTGATAGATAGAACAAAAATTTTGACAAAAATGTAGGAAATGGTCAGTAAATATAATGATATCATCGTACTTTTTGACAAATTTCATAAAATCTTATGGTGTTGGTTGTTACGCCCTCTAGCGGACGTTTGACAAACTCGAAAATAATTTCCAGCAATTTCTCTTGGCGACTTTTATTATGATTTTTTTTTCTCAAATCTATACGACCAATATCTTATGAGATATGGCCGCTCGCTACCCTTAACTGATCACCCTGTACAACGCACGTCCTATCATGTGTATAGCTCGTAAAAAAATAGCTTAAAACCAAGTGTGTTTTTGTAGAGTCTGGCTCGTAGAAGAGGATCAGCACCCGTATCTCTACCCCTATCCAAGCCAGATGAATTTGCGTCCTCTGCAGGCGGAGGACTAAGTGCATCTGACGTACAGGCTTTGCGGAGGGGTTCAGTACCAATAGAAGTAGCACACCATTTTAGTAAGTATACTTAAACAGTTACATCTTATCAACAACATGTTAAATATTTATTAGGATTAAGTCTTAAATTTATAAATAAACAATTTACAAACAGTGGAACCAACAGTATATCAAACAGCACCATTTAATAATTGTCTTAATATAATTCTTATTTCTTTTAGGGAGTTTTGATGAGGACAATGGAAACGAGTCGACAAGTCACATTATAAATATAACTCCAGTCGAAACGAATCGTACCTTTTGGCAGTACCAACGGAGGGGCTCGGCCCCCGTGGATCTACCCCCCAGCGGTGTTACTAATCGGTATGAGTTTACACGTCATACTAGTCTTAATGGAAAGGTGAGTTAAAAGTTAAAATATATTATTTTGAATGTAATTTTTATGGAACTTAGGGCAAAGGAAACTATATATTCCGTGTTAAACAAAAAAAAATTGTTTCAGGCATGTCGCGGCCGCGGCAAGAAAACGCTGCGCAGGCGCAGTAGCGGCGGCCCAGAAACGGTTAGCGCCCCGGGTGAAGGGGGTTCCGCGGGCGGGTCCGACGTTTTGGCGCGATTCTTGCGCGCAGCTTCATCGGCGTTCCACATCCGGCGAAAGTCCCGACGCGCTGCTGGCTCGGCGCCGCGGATCTTTGCCGGTAGAGGTCCTTACTGTTGGACACTCAGGTAAGAAAAAACGATTTTATTAATTAAAATACATTTTATTATTTAGTATAATTTCCCTTAATTTTAATATACTTTTTCCCGGGATCTTTTAATCTATGGATTCTACTTTTTTTCCATTGTAAAATATTCTGTGACCCGTCTACTTTAAACGTATGTAATATACCAATCTGCTAATAGATCTACAGTGTGTCTACTTAAGTTGGAACCATATGGAATTTTTTTTTATTATTAAGTTTACGAAAAAAGTTATTCTTTATAAAAAGTTCTGCATGGTCCACAACTTAAAATGCGACCATTGGAAATGATTTTTTTTAAGTGATTATTATTTTTTTTCAGTGTTTTGACGGTTACCAATACGCCATTAGGGCCGTCCGACAATGCAATAAGGACCAACCTCTAAGAAAAAAAAAATAACCAGACGACTGACATCTTCAAAAACGTTTTTCACCTGTTTAGCTCATTAGTTTTAAGAATCATTAATCGTATTCGTAACTTATTGATAAGAAATATTGAACAAGCCAAATATTCATTAATAAATGTGTATTCAGTCGTGTCATTTCAAAAGGATTAGGGAAAAAGTATAAGGAAAATGGTACGGATTTTTTATATTCGGATTTTCCTCGTTTTTCAAAGGAAGGTGCTGTTGCAGGATCATAAGTTGTACTAATAATCTAAGAGCTGGTAGCTATCTTGAATAACCTGCAAGGTACAAAGCCACAATTTTGTGAATGATCAAAGACAATTACAGTTTTTTTTATAGACGCACAAAACAATGCTAAATTTTTACTATGGCTATCAAACGGGAAAGCTTAAACCTATAAATTCAAACAAAACCCAACTTATATATCTTAAATTACTATAATAAAGCGGCATAGAGGGGGGAAATTTCCCGAAGATCGGTATGGTCATTTAATATTTTTTATTGAAGGGTTTTTATGTACTTGAATATTTCAATCGATTCTAAAATATTGAGTTTTTTGCTTTTTGGCGCGAAATTTGAATTATTTTTAATTTACTTTCATCTGGAAAAGAGGGTCCTGATTCTTAAAATGGTTTGCAAAATTTGAATTATGTTTCTTTAATAAAAATGATGACCTATGTTCCTTATATCTAGTTATAAAGTTTCTGCCAGTTTGTCCAATATATAGGCTATTACATTCATCCAATTTAATCTATAAACTCCTGTTTTTTTTAAGCGGAGGGGTTTTTTCTTTACATTAAAAAATAATTGATAGTTTATATGATGGTCAAAAGGGCAACTTGAATATTGTTTCTTGTTAATATATGGGCTATTTTATCTGAAATTGTTCCATAATATGTTAATGTAGTGTATTTTTTATCTTGTTTTGTTTTTATGAGTGGGTATATTTGATGTGTTGTGTTTTGTTTACGTTTTTTATTCACTAGTCTGTCAATCGGTTCAGAACAAAACCCGTTGTTTTTTGCAATTTGTTTAATTGTATTAATTTCTTTTCGTGAGACAGTTATAATCTAAGGGAATGGAGAATGCTTTTGGGTATCATAGATCTGTGGGGGCGGAAAAGTTTATGTGAAAAGGGATGTGATGAATTATTTGGTATGGTTGTATCGTGTATGTTGGTTTTCTAAAAAATATCAAAGGTGTATCTATTGTTGTCTTTTGAAATAGAAATATCTAGAAAATTTATTCGGTTATTTACTTCTTTTTCCATTGTAAATTTTACTTACTATGTAGGTTGTTCAGTTGATTTAATGTATCTTTTAAATCATTATCGTTACTCGTAAAAAAACAAGTATATCATCTACATATCTATACCAAAATTGTATATTATCTGCGTATTTAGTTTTCGAAAGACTCTTCCAGATTAGACATAAAAATTTCGGCAAGAAGGGGATTAAGTGGAGAGCTCATAGCTAACCCATCTTCTTGTTTATAAAATTTGTTGTCATACTGGAACTTTTATGCATCCTTTTACAGTTCAGTTAGAGAGGCCCCGAACTTCCCGCTTTCTTCGTTCCTTCATCCCTAGAGTGTCAAGACTATGGAACCTGCTGCCCGCAGAAGTTTTTCCTCTTCCTCCCAATCTCCAAAATTTTAAATCCCCGTGTGGGAAAAAACCCCCTCACCACCCCTCTAGACACCCACGGTACGTTAGTACTTAGGCATCAGCCTTCGTGGACTGTCCCAAGATTAAAAAAAAAAAAAGAAATAGTTTTCTGAAATTAGTTCAAAAAGGGATAAAATTTCATCTTTTATAACCGGATTGACATTTATGTTTGACAATGAATTTTCTATTATTTTTAAACATTCTTTATTTGGAATATTCGGGAACATGTTAACTACGTCAAAAGACACAAGAAAACTATTTTTAGGAATGCTGAAATCTTTAAGTTTTTGAGTTAGTTCTACCGAATTTTTAACTGTATTTTTTGGGCTGAACATTGTATAATCTTTGACTTGAATGACCATACCGATCTTCGGAATTCCCCACTCTATGCCGCTTTATTATAGTAATTTAAGATATATAAGTTGGGTTTGTTTAGATTGTAGTTTAAAGCTTTCAGTTTGATAATGTACTAGTACTACGAAACTGCAGTCACTGTTTTATAAATTAATTAATATAGTGATAGTAAACAAAGTAAAAACTGTGTTCTCATTTACTAGTTAAAAATGAACTATCACAAAGAAACAGACACCTCAATTCAATCTTTGCTCTGTGATTGGTTACAACTTTGGTGACGTCACTTGCAAGTAAGTAAATGTCATAAGCTTTGTGTTGTGGTTTTCAGGTGTTATTTTCGATCTTTAACTAGCTAAATAACCATTTTATATAAAAACCTATTTCAAGTAACATAATTATCCGCTTCGTACCTCAAAATGGACATAAATTTTGTGCAAGCCGATGACAAAACCTACCTTAAGATAGACGCATTTATGATTGTGCGTTTCTTTAAAAACAACGCTGACTACTATGCTGCAGAACTTAAAAATGTAAAAACAGCTGTGTAAGTACTCTAAAAATTATTTATTTACGTGTTCATCATTTTCAGTATTTCTCAAAAAATTATAAGTTTTGTTTATGGAGTGTAGAAATATTAGGAGTACCATCTCTTATGGTGAACAAATTAAAAAATTGTCCAGCTGTAAGCAGTAAATAACACAGAGATGCGAAAATATGAAACCAAACTTTTGCAATTATAAAAAAAGCACATTTAATTTAAAAATTATCGGTAATTTTGATGCACTTGTGCAATTACTCCCGAAAATTTACTATCAAATTCCAGACCTAAAATGTAAAATTCCAAAACCTATATCGCCGTAAGTATTTACTCTAGCAACAACCACGGTACAATTTTAATCCAGAGTGACTACCAAAAAAGAGGTTTTTAGCCTATTTTTAAAACACCACCTGTTATTTCGACTGGAAGTTATAAAATGCAACGACTAGAAGCTCAAGATTTTTGTCTTGTCATAAACTTGTGCAAAGAGCAAAATGTATTGTTCTTGAACCTATACATTTCCTTAAATAAAGGGTTTACTAACCATCTTATATTTGCATCAGACACAAGCAGGAATCCCGTCACTTCTTGAAATTCTTCATTTTTCTAATGATTTTTAGCAGTTTGCTAAAGACTGAAGGGTGACGGAGCAAAAGTGACAGTCTCAGTTACAGGTGCTTGAAGAGCAAGCTAATTTGCGCACGCTTTTTAAGGTTTTTTTTAATAGTTACTTTTATGGTCCTGATGGTGTCTTCATAAAGGTCGAAACGTCCTGTTTAAAACATTAAGCGCCACCTATTGAACGTACTGTAATTTGGGGTATACTTTTGCAATGCAAATTTGATCCCGATCTTTTTACATATACATGTCTTATACTGTTTCCCTAATCTTACTCATAAAATCATTAGGAATTTTTGTGTATCCAAAATGAGTGCAATGATCGTCGGTAAAATTATAGGATGTACCTTCTTCCGAATAATCAATTTAGTACGTAAGGCAAAAACTATCGAGTTACAAAAAATATTTATTTCGTACTTTTCGTTTCGTTTTTTCGTAAGTTTTGTGTGTTCGTGCGCATATTTTTTACCACTTCGACGAATATTTAAACATAAGTTTAATTTTTTCTATTGAACTGTCGTTATGTTTCAGGTGTTTCTGTACTGTCATCTTTTTGATCTTAAAAAAATTATGTATAAATATGACTACAAGGGGTACAATTTATTTGATTTCTGGATTAAATTATGGATTTTTTCACAAATCTAAAGTCAAATTTTGTTATAAACTTGACTTTTCATATATGGAGGGTAGAGAGATAAAGGAGCATCATCTCTTATGGCTCTTTGGGTCAAAAAGTGGGTCCAGAATGGCACTAAATAAAGAAGCGCTGGTGTAGCGAAGGGTGAACCGATGAAAACCGCAATATATAAAGTAAAGTTTAAAACAACGGTCCTCTGGAACATCAGCGCCATTTTAGTGCAATTTGAGGGTCATTTTTGTAACACAGGGATGGTGATCCTGGTCTTTAGAATTCATGCGCCCAAAGTCTAACGATATACTATTCATATTTTTTCACTAATTACTTATTTTTCAAAAAAAATAGTAATATCAAAATCGTTAACGAAAAAATCGATACTGCCGACCACTGTGACATACCAATTAGCGAAAAATTATCACTAATTTTTTTGAAAATTAGTAATTAGCAAAAAAATATTACTAATTTTTTGAAAAAATTAGTTATTTTCGAAAAAATATACTAATTTAAAAAAAAATAGTATTTAGCAAAAAAAAATTACTAATTTTTTGAAAAATTAGTAATTAGCAAAAAAATATTACTAATTTTTTTAAAAAATTAGTCAATAAATACTTTTTTTTTTTTTGAAAAAATTAGTATGTAATTAGCAAAAAAATATTACTAATTTTTAAAAAAAAATAGTAATGAGCCAAAAAATATTACTAATTTTTCCAAAAAATTATTAATATTTTTTTCGCTGGTTACTAGTTTATGAAAAAAATAGTAATATCATCAAAATCGTTAACAAAAAACGATACTGCCGATCACTGACATACCATGGATGGACAGTTCTAGGCCCAGATCAATTGATTTTGGGTTTTATCGACTACACAATTCTACCACTTATACTAGCTGTCAACATATTCTAATTACATACTATAATAAGTTAAGGAAGAATAATAATTTTTTTTTTTTTTTGATCTACAGATACTAATATTTGTCATAATTAAAAAAAAAAATTAGTAACATTTTCAAAAAAATTAGTAATATTTAGTCGCTAATTACTAATTTTTCAAAAAAATTAGTAATATTTTTTTGCTAATTACTAATTTAAAAAAAATAGTAATATTTTTTCGCTAATTACTAATTTTTCAAGTTGTACCACTGTTTTAAAATCCCTAGATAATTTTGTCTTTCAAAGTAAATATATTTTTTTTGATGGTGTTTTTTGTTTAAAATGAACACTAAAGAAACGTAAAAATAAATATGTCCTAAAAAATAAAATGATTGACCTTAAAATCTTTCACTTTTGGTGAAAATAATTTTAAGAAGGAGAAATTTTAGGAAACTTTGTGTAGTTAGGCCAGAGTGGTGCGGTATAACTTAAAAAAAGGAGTTTCCGACAAATTATTTAACTTTAGATTCGTGATCAGCGCTTAAAAAAAAGCCGTTTAAAATGCAAGTAAAAAATTACTATACAGTAAAGCGCAGAGTACTGCGAACATAGGACGATCCTAGACGATTTTGGATGTACCTAAAAACGCCGCACGCATTGCTTATCGATCAATAATTTTCCAGCGAACAATTCAATACTTTTATTTCTGAAATAGTTCTTTAGTATCGAACGCTTGACAGCAATAGTTGTACTGTGTTATTTATGACCAAAAAGTTTTTTTTTAATAATAGTTATTAAATAATGGATGTTTACGAACTGGAAGACAAAATTTAAATTATTGAATGGAATCACCGTGGAAATCCCAGGTTAGGGGAATTGGGGAATTATTTAATAATTTATTTCTAACCAGCCGACTCCCACGATTGCCACTATTTACCGAATCATTAAAAACTGGTTGTTTAACTCCAAGAAAACATAAACATGATAGTGCCTCAGAAAAAAACAACAAAAGGGAAATGAAAGAAATTATGGTAGTGGCAAGTGTTATTAAAAATCCTACAGTTTCCATTAATACAATTGCAGAGCAGAAGATCAGTGGAA
This sequence comes from Listronotus oregonensis, assembly GCA_019359885.1. Taxonomy (NCBI): domain Eukaryota; kingdom Metazoa; phylum Arthropoda; class Insecta; order Coleoptera; family Curculionidae; genus Listronotus; species Listronotus oregonensis. The sequence goes on from JAHBCN010014465.1 coordinate 14,960, forward strand.
AGAGTGCTGAAAAAAATTGATACCGATCCTACAAAGTAAGAAAAACCAATTAAATTTTCCCTGATGATCATTTTAGACGAAGGCAATTTTTTGAAACTGTAATGGAAATGAAAAATAACAATGAAAATTTTATAAGAAACATTGTTTTTACTGATGAATCGACATTTTTACTTCATGGTCTCACTCAACGATTTTTTTTCTGAGGTCACGTAAAATCATAAATTATGGTTTCCAGGAGAATAGGGCTAATAATCTAAAAGAATTTCAATTACAAATTGGGAATTGGGAATTTAGGATTATTACCCTTAACATTCTAGCAAATGTCAGAAGGCGTTTTTATGACAATCTTGGTTATTGTTTGGCTCAAGAAGGTGGTTTTTTTGATCATCTTTGATAATCCTGTAAAAGAGGTTTTCTTTTTTATTCTATGAATGCACATTAAATTATTTTCTTAAAAATATCTCTACGTTCCATTATTTATTTGAGAAAATTATTTATTTTATTAGGAAAAACTGTTTGGTTTTTAAGCAGCAAACGTTGCGGTCTCGTGCTCACTAATTTTAAATTTTTATGACTGATAAGAAATCAGATCGAAGTCGGTTGACGCTAGCTAGCTCCCACTACTTGCCTATAAACACTGCATCCTCTACTGAAAAATAAAAACGTAGTAAACAACTAAACTGGCGATAATTCTTCCGAATTTATCACCGCACTCCCACCAGTCCTAACTAAAATGCGCCACGTGAGAAAACGAGACGGAAGTTGAGATGCAAGCCACAAAATTATTATTGGTATTTTAGAATTGGGTACATCCAAAATTGTCCAGGAGCCTCCTATGTTCGCAGTACGGTGCGCTTTACTGTATGTCATTTTTATGCATTTTTTTAATTAAAGATGACAGTTCAAAATATTTTGTGCAATTTATAGGTATCAAACAACTCTTTATATAAAATTAGGTTAAAATCGGCCCCAATAAACATTTTTTTTAATTAACTAGTAATAAACGAAATGTTATAATCTTTGTGCAACTTTTCCCTAAAAAAAATGTTATTCAGTAATTGACTGTTCAATGTGATGATTTCTTTTGTATCGTGCTGTACGTGTAGGTTCTGTGTAAAGGTAGTTAGAGAACAGCAAGCAATAACCACAGAAAATTGACTTATTTCAAAAACTGTTAATTATTTGGGCATAATAATTTAAGTAACGTATCTATAGCAAACAGAAAATCATTTTGATAATATGAATGTTATCCCTGAAGTGAGAATCTGGAAAACTGCCCTACCTCAAAAATGTTTTCAGCGGGAGGTAAATCTGGCAAATGGGGAGGATTTTGCAACAATTTGTCATTTAATTCACTGATTTCCGCGTTGATTTTTTGAGATGTGTTAGAAAGTGAATTGCCATGATGAAAAATGCATTTTTTTCATTCTTGAATCAGATTTTTTTATGAATTTTTACATTCAACTGGTCCAAAGGGTTACAGTAATAATCGGATTTTATTGTTTTACCAGTTTTGAGACGATTCACACACAAAACTCATTTTGCATCCCAAAAAACTGATACCTACAACACCTTCTTGGCTAATTTCTGACCGTAACTCGCTTGAGGCCGAAGCAGTGGGTTCATACCATCCCCTAGTACACGTATTCACAAAAAAGTACTACCATTTTTAGAAAACTAAAACGTCGAACCTAATAGCGTCATCTATCGTCGAATGACAAAACCCATCGAAAAGCCAGTAAATTAATATAAAAATAAATGTTTATATTGCTTAACAGTTTTTTCTCAGCTACTACTGTAATAATTTAATAAAAGGTCAATTTTTAAGTAAATTTTAATAGTTTGACAATAATACTTACTTTTGGATGCCCATTTCTCGTTTAAAAATTATTCTCCTATATAGAATCCCAAGTAGCAATAATTATTTGTCACATCGGCAACATTGTTACGTACAAACTTAAAAACCAATAAATAATCTTACTTTGTCGAAAATGGCGCTCAAAAGTTTTTCGTTTCGTTTAATTAATTATTCTGAGCCTTATAAAAGAATAATTATTAAAAGTAGCAATGAAAATTATATTGGCCACTTATTCGGCAACATTGTTACGTATCAAACTTCCATAAGATAATTAATAATTCTTTTTGTAAGCAAATATTTAAACATCTAAATTAAATCAATCACAGTTCAACTGGCTACTTTATAAATATACAGTTCAATGGCTTAAAATTCACCGAAATCTTTCCCTAAATGCTACTTGGATCCTATGTTGATTTTAAATGTTTTAGTGATGTTTAAACTTGATTTCTGAGAAATTTTCTGTGGTTTTTTGACGGATAGTAGTCACAAGCAAACTGTTTAAATAAAAATTTACGATTAATTTTTTAATCGTTTTTTTATTTACAGTTTGGTCTATGGTGTTATATTATACCAACCCAAATATTTGGTAAAAAATAATCAAAGTTAGTAACTAGGTCACATCCCGTAGAAAATAGTGATGTAAGTTTTTTTGGCGCAAAATGTTGAGTTTGTTTTTAGGGAATTCTTAAGAAACACATTTCTCACTGGAAAGATATAACCTAGTGAATGAACTTATCATTTGAAGGAGAACTTAAAAATGTTTTAGATATAGACGAAGGACCTGAACAAGTCCATAGTTACGGCTTTCTTCATGTTAAAAAAAGTAAAATGTTTTAGTAAAAAGGTTTTGTATTTATTTTTAGTAACGACAAAATTAATTTAATTTATATAAGATGTTTGGAATTTAAATAAAAAATAAATAGGTAATAATAAGTACCTAAAACACATGTGGTTCTTTTCAGTCCTTGTTGTGTGACCCTGTATATATAAAACCAACTGATTTTTTCTGATAAACAAAAAAATAGTTTTAATTTTTATATTTTTAGAATTTTAAGGCCTAAAATACATTATTTTTTAAAAGAATTCCGAAAAATTAAACATTTTGTGCCGAAAAAAAAACTAAATTATAAGTATACCCACCACATTCATGTAACCAAAAACTTTTTCTCTAGGACCACTTGTTTCCGGTTCAGGGCAATTTAAAAAACTGTTTTTTTATAACTATAAACCGACTTTTTGGAAAATAGTTGCTTTTTAATCCTAAGAAAACCTCATAGAAAAAAATCTGGGGTCCTCAAATCAGGGAAAAGTGACGGCCATCGAAAACAAATACGCATTTTCGCCGACCATACTACATTTTTTTATACTGCCCTAAACCAAGAAAATTTACACAATATTAACAGGGTTAAAAATAAAACAAAAAAAAAATGGTTAATCCAAATAAGACTGGTAGAAAGAATGACATTAGGGCGGTGTACAGTTGATGTTAGCCAACCTAGGTTTTTGGTCAAAAAAAGATGTTACGCTTAATATCTAAGTTCAATCTACGATTACTCATCGTTTGAGAATAATTGATGATGAAAATAAAACATTCATGTTTTTATGAAGTATTTTGTTTTATTTAGATATCCCAATAAAGCATTAAAGGTTTAAAATACGAAATCGGTGTTAACCACTTCGTAACGGAAACTTGGTTGTGGCTGTGTGCACGTAAGAATTTAGGGAATAAAGAGACTTTGTATTTCGTGCAAATTTTATTTAAAAATTCTAGCAGAGCGCTTTCGGTAAAACCATCATCAGTGCTATTCGTCGTCAAGCTGGAGCCGTAGCAATTTGAGCCAACAAAACATGTAGAGGGCTTTAGTAAACTAACACATTATTACACAAAATAAAATAAAAGTCAAACAACATTAATATATGTTACATTTTCCCTTATTAAAGGGTGAATATTTAAAAAACTATACCATTTTGTGGAAAGACGAACATGTTCGTCTTTACCTATATAATAGATCACTGGCCGAGGGAGAGCCTCCAGAAGCCTGGAAGGAAAGTTATATTATTCCGATTTTTAAATCTGGGGAAAGAGAGTCCATCGAAAATTACAGTATCAAGTATCTCTAGACAGTCAGCAATCCCAAAACTCTTTTGATAGTCTTGTTTATGATCAGCTTAGTTGGAAGTGTGAGAGTAGGGCTGGCGAGTCAGCATGGATTTGTTAGTGGCAGGTCTACAGCTACTAATCTGGTGACGTATGAAACCATCCTGCTGAATGCATTGGAACAAGGTTCTCAAGTAGATTTAATCTATACTGACTTCTCCAAGGCATTTGACAGGGTGAATTATGGGTTACTTATTGCTATGCTGCGGGCGCTGGGGTTCGGCGACCGAGCTGTACGTTGGTTTGGAAGCATGCTAGTGGGACTAAGACAGAAGGTGAAGATTGGCAATTTCAAATCCACGTGAATAAATGTAACCTCTGGTGTTCCTCAAGGGGGTCATTGTGCCCCAATACTGTTTAATTTATTCCTCAGTGACCTGGACAGCTATCTGAATGACTGCCACTTCTTGCTCTATGCTGATGACATGAAACTCTTTCGAGTAGTTGAGAGTGACTCCAACATTTTGCAGCAAAACTTAACATCCTTTTATCAATGGTCAATAATTAATGATCTATCGCTTAATGTTGCTCTATTAGCTTCTTTAAAAATAACAGAAAAGTACAAATGCGATATGCAGTGGGAAATCATCAATTGAATGTGGTTGAACATGTCAGGGATTTGGGGATTCTGTTCGACTCACAAATTTCATTCAGGGAGCACTACAGCTACATCACAGGGGCATTGCAAATGTTGGGTTTTGTCTGAGGACTTTGCAGGTTTGTCCGTGAATTCATTGCGACTACTGCACTTTTCTTGTTAGATCCCATGTTAAATATGCCTTACTGTATGGTCACCTTTTATAACATCCACAAGACCCATATAAGAGTGTTCAGAAGAAATTGTGAGGTTTTGTGCTTTTAAACTTAATGCGCTGGACAGAGTCGATGAAGTGACCGCTGATCTTAATCTGCCTCTGTTAGAGGTTAGAAGAGGATTCAGCGACATTGCTTTTATACATGCTTCTTAGCCAGATTCAATTGAGGATTCCCTACTCGATCACTTAGGAGCAATCGAGTATTCTTTCCATTTCATCAGACCAACTATGGCATTCACGGTTCACTGGAATTACTTAAATTGCCATCCTGATATAGATCCTTTTGGAAGCTCATTTAAATGTGTTTCGTAGCCAATATTATAGGTCGCTAAATTTTATGAACTGAAAGGGTGTATATGTATTTGTCGTTTGAACTTGTTTTTGTATTGTAATGTTTAATAGGATGTTACAGTTGCATATTATATTTTATTTTATTGAATATTTTGTCTGTTTTGTATTGTTTTTATAATGGGGCGTTTATTGTTTAAATAAATAAATAGATCTCGCTCTTGTTGCAGAGTACTGAGTGCTCAAAGCAAGCAACTAAAAAAGTTAAGAAACTTGCTTGACATTTTTATGTCAAAAAATGACTCTGATCAATAACAGACTAAAATATCAGATTTAATTTATTAAAATAAAACAACTCATATCGATTTTTATAACTTTTTAAAAAACGTTTATTTCTCTGTAAAAAGATACAGAACACTTAATATTAACTCCTTAACGGTTAGATTTGGCTACACGCTCCAATTCGTCCTTCTTTTTGATGGCGTACGAGTTTGATGAACCCTGAAAGCAAGAACAAACACTCGTTAAGAAAGAGAAAAAAGGAAATCAAATTTTGTGTATATCAAAAAATATATTTATCAGACTTGTATACTAAATAGTCAACATGGAATAATTCTGACAAGAGGTGTCAGAAAAATTAAGTAAATCATCATTTAAAAAATGGCGAAAAAATTTATCTCTGCAATGTGTTTGTCCATTGTAGGTCAAAATGTTTTTAAATTGGAAAAATATGCTGATATGTTATTAGTTTACTTTGAGGCAGTAAAATGCTAATCTAGCGGCTAAAATTTATCGTGAAAGATTTCCACGACCGCTACATCCATTTAGGACAACCATAGTGCAGGTGTACCAAAGAGTTTTGAAAACGGGAAATCTCATTCTTCAAGCAAAATAAAAATGTGCTGTTTTGAAACATAATAATTTGTGCTCTTAATTAGCTTAATTTTGTGGTAAGTACACCTTTATGTAAATAAACATCTCTTTAAAAAAAAGTGTAAATATGTAAAATCTCTCAAAAAACGTTTTACGTTTGACTCGCTACGATGAAGCATGCGCGGTGTTGCCAGATTTCTTTTAACCTACTGATTAACACATAAGAAGGAGAAAGACATAACTATAAGCGACCCAATTTGTGTTAACTTATTTTTAGTAAAAGTGACATAAGCCAAAAAATGCATAAATGTTTTTTCCTTAACTTATAACCAAAACGTTTCAGACATCATACTACGCTAACAATAGGGTCAACCATTGCTTATTTGATGCAAAAAAGTATATTTTGTAAATTTAAAAAGGGCAAATATTTTTGGTGGTAATTTAACTCAAAAATAAGTTTTCTTGAGACATGCTCACCTTAGCGGCATTGATCAATTCATCAGCCAAACATTCAGCGATAGTTTTGATATTCCTAAAGGCAGCTTCACGAGCTCCCGTACACAATAACCAGATAGCCTGGTTGACTCTTCTTAATGGAGACACATCAACAGCCTGTCTTCTGACTGTACCTGCCCTACCTAAACAAAAAAAAGAAGAAATTATACCAGAACCACAGCATTAAATATATTTTGAGTAGCTCCTTAAAATTATAAAGCACATTTTCATTAATTTATCTAGAAATTTAAGTCTTACAAAAAGTGCCACAAAAAATTATTCTTAAAACCAAAATTTGTGGCAAAATTCCAAATATAAAAGAAGTGTTTTACCGTTTGCGGAAATTACTGTCTTACAATAGCTGATCGACAGAGGCCACCAGGGCTATGTCCCAATATTACATCTTGGATGAAATTAAAATGAATAAAATGCAAATGGAGCTAAACCAGACACTCAAAACACTTATGGTTTTTATCAGTGGGTATTCAATATTATAATCAAAAAAAATTAAGAAAATGTGCGAGAATCAATGCAGATTAACTTTCAGAGGTCAATAATATTGGCCATTGCAATTTTTCTGGTTATTTGTATCTTTTTTACATAAATATAAAACAAGAAACAACCAACTGTTGCAACACCCAAAATTATCAACTTGCTGAGTCTGGTAAAGAAAACCACCCACGAAATTGGACAATTTTTAAAGTTGCAATGTAAAATACACTTTGAGTATTATTTGATACAAAAAAGAAATGCAGATAAAATAGATTTTACCAAGAAATTCGCAACTGGAATTATTATAATTGGTCATTATTTGACATTTCATTTTAAATATTTACAATTTATGTGTAATAAATACATGCATCACTAAAAGACGTTTACAATGTAGCCAAACGGAAATATTATTAATTTATAATAAAAAACTTTGCCATTGCCATTAAAATTATTTTCATTAAATCAAAAATATTTAAAATTTCAGCCAGTTACAAAACTAATTGAAAAAAATAAAAAGCCCTTTAACCAATCAAAACTAACCATGACTGACCAAAACATTGCATTTATGATAAAGAAAATTTACAATTTAACTAGGAAAACCTAATCAGCACTAACCAGAACTAGATAATAGTTTGGAAGCTATTG
>JAHBCN010014466.1:0-22626 GCA_019359885.1 Listronotus oregonensis
CTTTTTTAAATTAAATGGAAATTAAAGATATACAATCGATTTAATCTTAAAAAATCACTCAAAGTATTTAATCTGCGTTTTAAAAAAACAAATCGGATAGCGTCCTTTCCCGCTTGAACAAAATGTTATAAATAATTATTTTCCGAATCAGCTTTGCAACGTTTTTTAAAAGTGTTAGACAATGTTTGGTTTCACTAACACTAGGATTTGGACTTCCATTGTCTTCATTTGTTAATTATACACAACGTTTCGGTTTGATGTATCCCAACCGTTTTCAAGAAAAAAACTATTTTAAAAGCTACGACCTTATATCTGTTGTTCACGAAGCTTCCCCACGTTACGGTTCAGCAACGGCAGCCAGATATTCGGAATGTTCATGGTTTCTAAATATTTTTTGATTGTTTGAATTATTACAGCTTCTTTAAATTTTTTTTTCTTCCATTGGGTTTCTTTATGAATGTTTTTTTGCTTCCGACCATTGTATACGGTTTTTTTTTGACATGCGTGTTCGGCCCCCTGATTTCGACGTTTCACCTCTTCCCCGTATGTTTTGTGGTTCTTTAACTCTAATTTCTAGTGGCCTTTTTTTCCCCGATGATACTTCCCACATTCAAAAGGGAATTTGGGGAGATACAGTTTTTTTTGCACATTTTTGCCGGTTTGTCTTAGTAAGAATACTTCCCAAGTGGTTTAATTTAAATGTTTTTTTAATGTTATACCTATTCCTTTTCTGGGGATCTTTTCTGAAGTTCCTTTAATATACGGAATAGTCATAAATGTTTGGTCCTGTGAGTCTTGTTCAAATTAAGTTCTTTGTCTTCTCTTGATATTTATCGATTGTTTCTTTAACCAATCCCACTGTAGCCGTTTTGCGAGATCCCTAGTTATTTTTATTTCGGATTGCAGAATTCCTTACTGTTGCATGGGTCACCCGAGGTTATATAGGTACGTATGACTCTCGCTTTGTTTCGTTAGACACACCAAATTAAATCACTCTAAATAAGGTTTCAAAAAAGACTGTATCTCCCAAAATTTTGTGAATGTGGTGAAGTATACATCGGGGAAACAAAAAGACCACTAGAAATTAGAGTTAAAGAACACAAAAACATACAAAAGAGGTGAAACGTCGAAATCGGGATTAAAAAAGCATGTCAAAACACCCTTCAAGGGTAAACAAAATCATTCATAAAGCCCCGGGGAAAAAAAGTTTAAAAATGTAAAAAGAAACAATAAAAATTTTTTAACAAAAAAAAACTTTTTTTTAATATTTGGCTGCCGTTGCTGAACCTAAAACGTCTTTGGGGGAAAAAATGTTAAGGCGGGAAAAAAAGTTACCCAAAAAAAGGTTTGGGTATCCCAACCAAAAAGTTTTTTTAAAAAAAAATGAAGACAAGGGAAAAAAATTTATGTTTTAAAAAATTTTTTAAACAAAGGGAACGATCGCGTTGTTAAAGTTAAAATGGATTAAATTTAAAAAAAGTGAAAAAGAAAACACTTGACAACGTAGCACATTTGAAGGCAACTGAATGACAATAAATAATTTAGTTGTGGTTAGTAAATTTTCTTTTAAAATTAATTAAACAAATAAAAAAAATAATTTTTGCAGAAATAAAAAAAAAAATGGTTTGGGGACTTAAAATTGTTATATTTTTTTTTAAAAACTACAGTACGATAAAGTCAAAGGCCAATAAAAAAAAACTTTAATTTGGTTTTAAAACGGGTTTTTTTAATAAACTCATGTTTATAATATTTTATTTAAATTCAGTAATAAAAAGCCATGCTTTGATTTTTACTTTAAAAAAAACGGCTTTTTTATTTTAAACGGAAAGCAAAATTTTTTAAATTATTTTTATTTAACTTTTTTTTATACTTACGACATCTATACTTTTTTTAAAAAATAGTAACAAATATTGACATAACTTCCTAATTTTTAAAACCCCCAAAATTTCAACTTTTTTTACTCGAACCTACCATAAAATGTTCATTTAACATTCAGGTAATATTACCTCTAGAGCAGACAAAATGCTAAAAAAATACGCAGACTACTGAGCACGCAAAGCAAGAGAGAAAAGTTATACTCTTATTTTGAGAATATATACCTCACTCTTCACGCTAATTGGTGGGGGTTTTAATTATAACTTCCCCCCAAAATACTTAGCACGTAGAACAGGAAAAACTTTTAAAAAACCAAATTTAAAAAAAATTCTGTGGTATTAGTCATTTGAGCTATCTTTGTACTGCCTGTTTTTCCCCGAAAAAAATTTTTAAAAATTTCTTTTTTTTATAGTGAAAAAACCCATTTTGTTTTATTCTGTGGAAGGTTATTTTTTTTTCATATGTTTAATTAATTTTTCCCCAAAAAAATAAACTGGTTTTTTTTTGTCAAATGTTCCAAAAAATCGTGTCTTGTTCCAAAAAGTTTTTTATTTTTACCTCTTTGTTAAATTTAACACATTGTTACGTCCATTGCTCACTTTAATAATGCGATCGTTACCCCGGACGTAAAAAAGGCTATTGAAGTTTTTTTTTAAAAAAAAAAGGGGAAAAAATTTTTCTTTCATACGGGTTTTAATTTTTTTTAAATTTTATCCCTATTTTTTTAAAGGGTGATACTGGTGGTTTGCCGTTAAATTTTAACTAACAAACAAATCTCTATAAACTGTGCTACAGATATTCCCCAAAAATACATATATTTTTACAAAAAAAGGGTCTTTTAATTTTATTAATTTTCATATTTTTTTTTATAAGTTACCATTATCGTAGGCATTTTTTTACGCAGCACCAGCAGCGGGGTCTCCGATGTTAATTTTATTGGTCATTGTAAGACAATCAAAACGAAACAGTTTAGCTTTGCTCCCCATAGAATAGTCAACATAACCTTTTGCCACAGGGCTTTATTTTTACCCCTCTAGCGGACCAAAGAAAAATGGATGCAATAAAGTTTAAACGTATTATTTTACTTAAATAAAATGTTTTAGACATTATGACAATGATACAGTCATAGTCCAAGATCCCCTGTACCGATTCTAAAATTATAACCAGCAAGCTGCGACTTTGTGTTTCGGTTAGGTGTGGCGGGTCCTACAATTTTTCGGTATATCTAGGTAGCGAAGACGTTGATATTTCGGGTTTAAAATAGTGTTTTTTCTTAACTTCCCAAATCGCCAATGTTGGAGTATCGGACTGGAAATTCGCCATTTATTCTGTCGTACAATTAAACTAATCAATTTTGTTAGCTTCCAAATTAACATTTTTGCAGAGATTATGTTGCCGGAGATGTTCTGCAAATTTTCATAAAATTGACATGTTTGAAGTGTCGGACAAACAAAAAATTTACACAATTTTTGTTCAACAAAATTTTCTCGTTTTTTGTATTAAATTAAACAGCCCCATAAAAAAAGTGTTCGATTTTGTAGGTCGAACATTAATATTTTCATTTATTTTTCGACGCTGAATCCGAAGCCAAGCTCAGAAATGGCCGTTTACGTCTAAAGTTGTTCTCAAGGCAATCTGGCTTAGTAGTAGAAAAGTTTATGGCCAACTAAAATTCCCCGTTTGGGACCAGGAATAATCCCTAAGGAGCCGGAAAATCGTGTTTCGGATGCCACAATCTCAAGAGTGTTATTTTTATGTACTTTTAAATTCTGGAAGTCAGACTGTGCTTAAAAAATTTATAGCCAACTGGAATTTCCCTTTTGGGACCGGAAAATCGTGTTTCGGAAGCCGCAATCGCACCAGTTCTATTTTTATGCTTTTAAATTCCAGACTATGTAAAAAGTTTATGGCCAACTGGAATTTTCCGTTTAGGACCGGGAAAATGACCCCTTGGGGCCGGTAGTGTCTGTATCGTTTCCCATACTTTATGCGTTCTGAAGTTCCGTACGGACAATTGAGTGTAGAGCAATATGGGGAAAGGATAGAGGCATTGGAATGGATGAATTGGGCATTAGTCTTTTGATCCTGGGAAAACTATAACTCGGAGTATCCGAATTAAGGCGTAACCGAGCGTGATGGAACCTTCTCGATCTCAAACCTACTTGAAAGTAGAAAAACACTTGAAATTCCGTCAGGGGTATATTTTATGGGAAGACCACTGTTGCGATTCCGTCCAAACTCGATTTTCCAAAATTAAGGGGTCATTTTCCGGTCCCAAACGAAATTCCCTTAAACATAAAAATTTCGACACAGGTGGTTCCAGAATTTAAAAGTGCAAAAAAACCACTGCTGTGATTGCGGCGTCCGAAATATGATTTTTCTGCCCCTAAGGGATCTTTTTCCCGGTCCCAACCGGGAAATTCCAGTTGGCTATAAAATTTTTGAGTGCAGTCTGAGTTCCAGAATTTAAAAGTACAGAAAAATACTACTGTTGCGATTGCGGCGTCGGAAACACGATTTTCCGGCCCCTAAGGGGTCATTTTCCCGGTCCCAAACGAAAACTTCAGTTGGCCATGAACTTTTTGACCACAAATCCGGCTTTGGCTTGAGAATGCACCTTCTTCCTAGCCTCATCCCGGAATCCATCTTTTAGGCCCTACAGGGACCATTTTTGGCCCCTGAGGCCAACTCCAGACGTGGAGGGCCATTTCTGAGCTCGGCATTAATTTAATTGTCGAAAAATACATGGCACTACGTATGCTAGACCCACAAGTCCGAACACTCATTTTTTGTAGGGCTGTGGTATCTTTTACATAAACTCAAAAAGGACATACTGGGCATAATATTTCAGAAAATGGTTAAATTGACGTTTTCTCGTGCCTCTGGCAAAAAATGTTCCCGCTTTTTAGGTATCCCGATTATAAAAAACTTAATCGATACGCGAAGTTCCAACATGCTTGTAATAATTTTGGGATTACGGACCCTCAGCAATCCTCTTAACTAAAAAAAAACACGTGCCTTTTGTCTTTCTGATTTGCAAAATACTGGGCCAGCTTTCTCTTCTAACAGATAAAAAAAGACTCCTTTTAATTTTGTTTTATAAAGAAAAAGACACGCGAAAATAAAATTATTTTCTATTTTTGTTTCCGACTGCAAACAACAATAGTTTTTAATAAAGATTTAATTTTTTTCTTCAGGGGATAAGGCTTCCAAGTTTACGTAAAAACTTTTAAGAATTAATTGTGAAATACGTTTACAAAGGAACAAGAAACAAACGTTTTTCTTTCTGATTAAAATCCAAGTTCATACTAAAAACTTATTCGCAATATCGTTTATTTTCACTTTATCTACAGAATTTTAAATATCTCACAATCACAAAGAACCGACGAAAGAAAGAAAATTGCCTCATTTTAAATCACAGAAGAAATTTACGCCTAACAGGAATAGAATTCGGTCTTGAATAAATTCGACGGTGCTGTGTGCTTTTAATGAGAAGTAGAAGGCCTAATAGAATATTTATAAGGGTTTCACTGACTTGATTTTTAATATGCGTTCAGAGAAAAGCAATTAGTAGTTATTGTTTGCAGCTGAGTACTGAGCAATGTGGAAATTGAAATGGGTTTTTAAAATAGTTGTTATACATATTTTTATACGGGATGTTAAGAATCCATTCGCGGCAATTTAAGGTTCGGGGCATAATGTTTTTCTCAAAAACGGTATAAGTTATCGATAATTTTCAAAAACTATATGAAAGCCAACACTTAAATCTAGGTTTCTGCTGTAATAGTTTTTTAAGTTTGGATTTAGTTCTTAATATTTCCTTGAGTGAAAGTCACCCTAAAATCGGTTATGTATACACTATGTTCTCTTAACTCGACTCATATTTCAAAAATTCGTTACAGTAAAGGCATAGATTATTTCTTTACCTTTAAATGGTGTATAATTTATGTCATTTAAGTGAAAAATAGTTACTGAAAAACGTTATCTCCTGTAGGCTTGCAATCGGAAACAACATAGCATCGATACACCCAGTGGCGGCTGGTAGGTTGGCAGCCCGGGTCGGCAGAAGAAATTACTTTTTTTTTCCTCAGAAAACATTTAATGACTGCTTAGATTTATCGGGGCCCCTAAATAGTAGTTCTGGACAAGCCAAAAAAACTACAATATTTATTAATCGATGCCACATAAAGTGATATTTTTAACAAGTTCGTTATGTTTAACATTTTCTAACTAAGCTCCGTTGTTTTCTAACAAGTAAATGTTTTGTTAACCAACCATTTTAAGTTGACTGTAAATATGACCTATTGATATATCGTGCTTTTGTTCTTTCGTTGTCGTAGCATACCTAATACCATGGATTTTGTTTTTTTTCGTTTCGGTTCGAAAAAAATTTTATTTTTTGTTTCACTTCCCGTAAGCCAGGCATACTTTTGATACCAATTTTCTAAAAAAGCCCTCTTACTTCCTTTGCCTCCCGTATTAATTTTGACATGTTGGGTGTCGGACGCCCATTATTTTTATTATTTTAACTTGATCGTCGAATGAAAGAGATGAAAAGCCACTTTTTAAACTTAAAATGCAATGAACAATATCACTGGTTATGGTAGTTACATCTCCATGTTCGTTTTCCGTTAAATAGCTTCCCTTCATTTTTGTCGGAATCAAAAAATTTACAAGGTTTACCTGACACCTCTAAGATAAAAATAATATAATAATGAAATCACTTTCTTACGAAATTACACCACAACTTCTTTTACGATAAAAACTTTAAAAACAGCCTCGAAAAACACTAAAATATTGATCAACACGCACTCCCAATAATACTAAAAATATCAATAAAATCGATGCGGGTTTCTCGTTTCTTCAAGTTTAATAAGAACCTAAACCTAACCTCACTTTATTTTCATCGGCAAAACTATATTCGGCGAATGTGGCTATTAATACATGAACAAAACAAAATCAACTGTATGTTTGGTTGCCTATTTATTTGCACCTTTCTCTGGGATTTATCAATGAAACTGTACGGCAAGCCGGACCAGGGAATACCAAGGCGATTCGAAAAGTAGAAATGGAATAGAACTTTGGTACAGGTTAATCGCAGAAGTTTTAAACTACGCGAGTCATTTAAAAAGTAAATCGGTATAGGCGGACAACAAATAATACAACTAATACTAGTAAATAAGATAGTTGTTCGGTAAGAAGATTGAGATTTTTGTTTTGAATGTTTTGATTTTAAATAATTATTTACTCATTGAGCACTGAAGAGCAACGGGTCGGCACTGCCGACCCTGCCGTCCCTGTAAAGCCGCCACTGGATACACCGAATTTGGAAGAACCTAAATAAAATATCATATTTTTAATGCGGCTATATGAAAATTGTGGTAGTAAGAGTTTGTTAGTCTCCGCTTTTTTTAATATTTAGTAGGTTTTCTTCCTAAGGGTTGGCATCACACCTCAAAAAAATTGTAAACCCTCCATTTGTTTCGTTATCTACTTTTGATTATTATAATGGAGGCTCTTGAGATATAGAACATTGTTTTTGGGCATATGGGCTGGGATTCTGTAAAAATATATGGAAAGAAAATGTCAAAATAGGGATCACATGTCCTTGTTGCCCTTAAAGGTAACTCATAAGTTTGTCACTGTTTTGAAAGAAATAGAGAAAAGGAATTTCAAAAAAATTGCTTATAGAACCGGCCAATAGCTCCCAAAAAAAATTACGTTGTTAGAGGTATGCCTTTTGCTAACTGCTTTAAAATTACATGATTTTTAAAAGGATGGAAACCTCGAGTGCGGCTAGGACGGCTAGATGTTTCCTCTTGTCGGGGATGGTCACCTTCGCTGTAAGCCAAGACAAGACTGGCAAAGGCCCGCCAAGTCTATAAAACAATCCTTTGTGAAAGTAAGGAGATATTTAAACGACTCTGGCGCCATCTAACAGACTAATCCCAATTCAACCAGTAAAGCATATTATTACGAAAAAATGTTAAAAAGTAAAAAATGTAGATAATATTAAATGTTAAGAGTCCATTCGCCCCGCGAAAATTGGATCCAATTTGGGGTTCGGGGCATAATGTTTTTTTTCAAAAACGGTATAAATTATCGATAATTTTTAAAACTATATAAAAGCCAACACTTAAATCTAGGCTTCCGCTGTAATAGTTTTTTAAGTTTGGATTTAGTTCTTAATATTTCCTTGAGTGAAAGTCACCCTAAAATCGGTTATGTTTAGACACTATTTTCTCTTAACTCGACTCATATTTCAAAAATTCGTTACAGTAAAGGCATATATTATTTCTTTACCTTTAAATGGTGTATAATTTATGTCATTTAAGTGAAAAATAGTTACCGAAAAACTTTATCTCCTGTAGGCTTGCAATCGGAAACAACATCGCATCGATACACCGAATTTGGAAGAACCTAAATAAAATATAATATTTTTAATGCGGCTATACGAAAATTGTGGTAGTGAGAGTTTGTTAGTCTCCGCCCACCGTCTCCGCGTTCTTTCGCCCGACCCCTAAGGTGTAGCGTAAATGCACTCTTAATCAAATATACTCATATGTATGTACGAAACAAAGTAGAGGCCTACATTTTTTTTTAAATAGAAACGAAATATCCGGTACAAAATGGAGTGAACAAGATATTTAGCTTAATCACTTTTACTTTTTTTTTTAAATTTAGTAGGTTTTCTTTTAAGGGTTAGCACTACACCTCAAAAAAATCATAAACCCTCCGTTTGTTTCGTATCTACTTTTGATTATTATAATGGTAGATGGGATTCTAAAAATATAAGGAAAGAGAATGTCAAAATAGGGATCACATGTCTTGAAAGAAATGGAGAAAAGGAATGTCAAAAAATTTGCTCACAGAATCGGGCCAATGTCTCCCAAATAAAAAAAATAATTACGTTGTTAGAGGTATCCCTTTTGCTAATTGCTTTAAAATTACGTGATTTTTAAAAGGATGGTAACCTCGAGTGTGGCTAAGACGGCTAGATGTTTGCTCTTGTTGAGGATGATCACCTCCGCTGTAAGCAATCCTTTGTTAAAGTAAGGAGAGATTTAAATGACTCTGGCGCCATCTAACAGACTAATCTCAATTCAACCAATGAAGCATATTATTAGGAAAAGATGTTAAAAAGTAAAAATGTAGATAATGTTAAATGCTTTACTGGTTGCATTGGAATAAGTCTATTAGATGGCGCCAGAGTTGTTTAAATCTCTCCTTACCTTTAGAAAGGATTGTTTTATAGACTTGGTGAACCTTCGTCACACGTGTCTTGGCTTACAGTGGATGTGATCAAGCTCAATAAGGGTAAAACATGTAGCCGGTTTAGCCACAGCTGAAGATCCCAGCCTTTTGGAAAGCCCGGAAGTTTAATGCAATTAACAAAAGGCATACATCTACCAACGTAATTATTATTTTTCAATTAGAAGCCATATGCCCAACTATTAGAGGTACAGCTCGCGCCAGAGTTTGGGGCTTGTTTGATTATGGAGATATTGTCATAAACTAGAACTTTTTTAGAGGCATTTTTGTCAAAATGGTATCAATTTGATAACAGTTGTATTAAACATATCTAAAGGTTTCAAAAATGTAAAAATATACTGAATATCATGTAAAAATCCAACGAAAGTAGAAAAAAAATATTTTAAAATATTTAGACTTACATAGTTAAACCAAATGAGTTATACAATTTAAAAAATTGCTAGCTAAATCCACAGAGGACTGGTTTAAATTTGGTTACCTTTAAACTAACACTCCATTTATTAAAACAGTCTTTTCATTTTTTGCTAATCTAAAAAAATAAGTTTTCCAACATCAATGTTAAACAAACGTATAAACTACATTTAAAAGCCTATGCTAAAAAAAAATTTTCTCTAGGGCCTAAATCCCAGGTTTTGCTCAAAGCACTTATAATATCATTAGTTTTAACTTTATATACAAAGCTTTTTGATATTCCAAATACAAAGACCCTTCCGAGAAAATTGCTTTATTTAAAATCACTAAGGGAAGTTACTTGGCTTTACGAGATAAAATTTGATCGCAAAAAAATTTTTGAATTTCATATGGACTTCTTGTAGAAGAATGCTTTATAAAATAGGTAAAATTTAAAATATTTTAATTAAATTATGGCATTCTTTAACAAAATAAAAAAAAATACGCTATCTTATCAAAGCTCTTTACAAAACCTTTGACGTCGTAAACCTGCTATTTTGTTGATGAACCGATTTTTTTATTGAAAAAATTGTTTGATTCATCGCCTAAAATGTTATAATCAAAAATTAAAATAAAAAATAAAATGATGAAATGCTAAAAGTAGCAATAATAAAACAAATCTTTTTTCTTTAAGCATAAGTTAATCCGTCATTACTCGACTGTGTAGATAACGGATCAGAGCGATTTTTTTTTAAATGACACAGCTGGGTGTATCAAATCGACGTTGTTTCATTTTTCTTGGTCTCCCTGTATATTAATTTTGTCTCTCCCTTCATGTTCATAACATATTTAAAAGTACATCTATTTAATAAGCAAAAGAGTTATTTTGCGCTTTCTTTGCGTTGCTCATTATGAGTTTGTTGCTCTTGTACCTTATTTCTTACGTTACCTTTTTTCTATTTTTCTTTTTTCATATATACAGAGTGCATGCATGGGGATCTCGGAAACCGTAAGAGATACGAAGTCGGTTAAATTATGGCAAAGTTGCGCATTTAGGTGCCTAACAACATGCCGATTAGAAGTGTAAAATTCCGAGTATTCCGAGATATCCGGAAAAAACGAAATTTGCTGATTTCGTTTTTATTTTTTCTGACGTTATTTAAGAGATATGAAAAAACAAAAGACACTTTCTCATGGCTACTTCTTAAGCTCTACAAAACAGCGTTGAGAGATTTTCCGTACGACGTTTCGTTTTCGTTAGACCATCATCAACTTTTTTTTAAATGCGGACCTAGGCTTTTTATTTTATTTTTTGAACCTCTTATTATCCCAATTACAAAAATGTATAACACTTAATATTTATTAACAAATATGGAACGCCCCTATAAGAAGTTATGTGCGTACCTTGTTTTACTCATTGTCTCTTATGGAAAATATGTTTATTTAGCAGAGAAATATTAAGTGTTATACATCATTGTAATTGGGATTATAATTGCTTCAAAAAATGCTATAAACAATTGAGTGCCGCATTTAAAAAATAAACTTGATGATGGTTTAAGAAAACGAAACGTCTACGGAAAATCTCTCAAAGCTGTTTTGTAGAGCTTAAAAGTGGCCATGAGAAAGTGTATTTTGTTTTTTCATATCTCTTTAAATAACGCCATAAAAAATAAAAATGAAATCAGCAAATTTCAGTTTTTTTCGGATATCTCCGGAAGTACTCGGAATTTTACAACTTTCTAATAGGCATGTTGTAAGGCACCTAAATGCGCAACTTTGCCATAATTTAACCGACTTCGTATCTCTTACGGTTTTCGAGATCCCCATGCATGCACTCGAGTCTGTGGCACCCTGTATATATACAGGGGACAGGTATAAATTGGGATAATAAGAGATTCAAAAAAATTAAATAAAAAACCCAGGTCCGTATTTAAAAAAATAAAGTTGATGATGGTCTAACGAAAACGAAACGTCGTACGGAAAATATCTCAACGCTGTTCTGTAGAGCTTAAGAAGTAGCCATAAGAAAGTGTCTTTTGTTTTTTCATATCTCTTTAAATAACGTCAGAAAAAAATAAAAACAAAATCAGCAAATTTCGGTTTTTTCCGGATATCTCCGGAAGTACTCGGAATTTTACAACTTTCCAATCAACATGTTGTTAGGCACCTAAATGCGCAACTTTGCCATAATTTAACCGACCTCGTATCTCTTACGGTTTCCGAGATCCCCATGCATGCACTCGAATCTGTGGCACCCTGTATATATATATATATATATATATATATATATATATATATATATATATATATATATATATATATATATATATATATATATATATATATATATATATATATATATATATATATATATATATATATATATATATATATATATATATTATATATATATATATATATATATATATATATAATATATATATATGTTAGTTCTTAGAGTTTCACGGATAGATGAATGTGAGTTGTTTTCATTCCGGAGTATATCCGTTTGTCATTAGTTTCCCTTGCGGAGTTTGTCAGACGTTCGCCAGATCGCAGGCATTTTCAATGCTGTCTAACTGGTGTCAGAAGATTGACACACAGTCAATCTTCTGACACCAGTTAGACAGCATTGAAAATGCCAAGTGCGATCTTGGCGAAACGTCTGCAAACTTCCGCAAGGAAAACTAATGACAAACGGATATACTCCCGGAATGAAAACAACTCATATATATATATATATATATATATATATATATATATATATATATATATATATATATATATATATATATATATATATATATATATATATATATATATATATATATATATATATATATATATATATATATATATATATATATATATATATATTTTTTTTTTTTCTTATTTCGTATTCTTTACTTTCTGTATATTTTAAATCTTTATTTTATTACAGCTTTTTTAAAAATCCTATTTTAAATACTTTATATTTACTTATTTGGGTTTTTATTTTATTCAGTTTTAATTTATATGATAATTGGTCTAATCTCACCTTATATAGGGTGCCTGTAAGGCTGTGCCTATATGGTAGGCTAAATATTCCAACATACCTACACATTATGGATTCACCATATCAAGAAAAACAAAGTATTAGACGATCTGTTGTTCTGGTAGCTCTTGTGCTTAAAAGCCGCTTTACCGAGAATTATAGAATTTGCATAAACAAATGTCTATGTTCAAACCGAATATTTATTTAACAATTTAATAGTAGCACCTTAAACCCGAAAAGCCCTTATTCCCGAGGTTTATTTTATCGATTTATTACAGGGAGAATACCTAAAAAAATAAAATATATCGTTTAAACCTGCTAAATGGCTTTACTGGAGAAAATACAATTTTGCATAAAGATTGGGCTTGTATCTACGTAGAAATTAAACGTTTATTTAATTAATAATGCACAAGATAGGCACCTTTAAACAATAAAATGTATTTCTGTAGTTAACAACTTTCATACTATTTACCAAAGACTTTAAAATCTAAAATTTATTTGACCATACACATAGTAAGCCTTCTTAAAATTTAATTTTATTACTTAAAATTTAACTTTCAAGTAACTTTACCTAGAATATTATATTTTGCTTGCAGTTTGGGATTGCATCTACTGACCCTTATAATAGGCCCGATTTAACCCTACATAACTCTACATATGCAATATAAGTACTTTTAAAAACTTACATTTTTTACTTTTGAAGCTTAAAGCCAACATAAATATGTATTAGAATAACGCCAAAAATAAGCTTAATAGATGCAACATTTAAATTTTTTAACAGTTAGTTATTTTAAATAAAAATAAATCTTTTATATGATTGCAAAGTTCGGATCAAAATTATCTAAAAAATTGCTAGCGGGTTAATTTATTTACCGATTAAAACATTTAAATAATCTGTGGATTAAAATAATAAGACGTGATACTAAATAATCAAAATAAATTCCAATTTTAACAGGGTCAAGAATATTTAAAACAGAAACTTGTAAAAGTTTTAATATCAACATCACCGATTGCACGATATGTGGGTCAAGAATGTTTTAAAAAATATGCAAAAGTTTTATATTTATACAGAGCTGGCAGGTGAGGGTGAGCTATCCTAGGTACGAGGTACACATGTACCAAAATAAGAGGATTATTAATATGCTGCAAGTAGTAAAGTATTATAGTTCACTGGCTTCATGTTTCCTAAGTAGTCTAGTGCCCCATATAGTAAATGTCCCAATTAAGTACCATAGTGCCACGTAGTATAATGTACGACAAGTAGTATAGGGACAGTATACATTGCCCCTAGGGGTCGAAACCTCTGTATACTTGGTCACAATATTTTATGTATAATCGCGTCTTTTTTTCAACTAGTGGTTGTATGACATGCGTTTTATTTCATTTTCCTAATTTTTCAAACTATGACATGTCATCGTTTATTATGCTATTGTGTATTATTTATTTTGTGGAATTCTATTAGTTTCAATACATTGTATATATTTAATATTAATATTAGCTGAAAATGATCTTCCTCCCAACTGCCTTTTACTCCAACTTGATGCTTAGATCCCCAGTGGATGGATAGTCACTTTTCTATACCATTTATCAAATACACCTCCGGTATCTTATGGCTCAGTATTACAATGAGCTTAATTTATTTTCTATAGTAATGATCTCCTTTCTTGTGATCATCTTTATAGCTATATGGTAAAGATAGTACCCTTTACTTTTTAGACTTTCCTAAAACTCATTAGATTTAGTAAACAAAAGTAAAGTATTAAACTTCCAATGGACAATTCATTGCCTTAAAGGCCCAATAATGTTTGATTTTGCGAAAAAAGCTTACCAATTATTAATTTATGGACGGTCCTTTAGGACCTAGAATAATTACCGCTGTTGGATGTTACTTTTACGAATGACATCAAAAAATATAAATTCTAAGAGTAGCTGTCAATAGCCAGAAATTATCTTTAAAGCGAAATAGTATCTCTAGAATACACACCTTTAGGGAATGACCTAGGATAAAAGATATAGGAATTTTCCTAAATATACCTTATTTAAATTACCTATTTGTTTAATTCTAATAGGCTTTTATTTTAATTATTGTTTATATTTGTACAATGATTTTTTAAATTAAAAGATTATCTTTTACCTTACATTTATTGCAAAAACAAATCTCATAACACGAAATCACTAAAAACCTTATACATATTTTACAAAGCATTCCTGTTTATTAATACCTACGCGCAATTTAAAATAAAGAAATTTTTTATCTCTGGGATCTTTTTATTTAAAGTGGCCAAAAGCTCTGCAGATAAACTGAAAATTAACGATAATGTAAATGATCTGAGTACAAATTGGGAATTAAACTTGAAAGAAAAATGTTGTCCCCTACCAATTTTAAGCATAAAAATTAGAATTTTATTCAAATGAGTTTCCTAAGGGATTTAAAGATTTACCCGGTTTGAATTTATAAAATAAGGATGTTTACCATTTTGTTTTATTTTGCAATACCAATCAATGTAAGGAGTGTTTATAATTCTATTTTATATTTTTGCCTGTTTGCATATGTACGGCGTTACTGATACGCAACAAAGCAAAAAATGTATTACAATTTTACTCTATTGGTATTCAACTTGTTACCTTTACCAAAGTAAAATTTTTAAATTACGCTTTGTCGATAATACAAAAGACACTATCTATTTATATTTTGTTCCTAATAATAAAAAACTCTATATGTCATTTAAAAATACTTTATTGTTCTTTAAAAGATTCTTCTATATGATCTATGTATACTCTTTTGCATGCGTTTAAAGTAAAAGTCTTCTTCTGCCGAAGAAAAGCATTGTCCATGCAACTGATTCTTTCTGTTTGGAAACAAACAATCATGTGTGTTCTTCCAAAGAGACGATTACTACATGACCAGTTTTTAAAAAAAAAAAAAAACAGGAGACCCTTTATTTCGAAGTACTTCAAATTCGAACTATGGTAAATTTGTTTCATCTTGAAACGAATACTAAAATGACTGCGAAAGAAATGTGTCTGTTATTTAATGTTATTTTAAAAAGTATTATCCACCTGTATCTGTTATTCTAGATTTTGCAGAATGATTTATAAGTAAAGATTAAAAACTGGTAGGGTTTTTCCCAAGATAAAAAATAATATTGTGTCTTTAAGGCATTAAACTGAACATCATATTTTGTCCTTCACATCTGACTGGAAGATTGGTTAAAAAAATCTAAAAAGTAAAATACAATAAAATATCATTAATGTAAAATATAAATGCCTATACTGAGCAAAGAGATACCGTTTATGTCTCTGGTAACAGTTAAATAAAAGTTCTTATTTATTCACTAAAGATCTAGGTATCAGATTTAGGTAGAATTCAATAAGAAGGAAGTGTATTGAGCAGGGTATCATACGAGTACTGGATAAACGCCAATTTTAAGTGTGTAATGTATGAAAATTAAAACATTATACAAAATACGTAGTAACCAAACGTTATGTCAATTAAAACCAGTATGTCATAATTTAAAGAATTAAGGAAATGGATTAAAATATATGTCATACAACCAAAGTATTAATTAGGGCTGCAGCATGGTGGTCATATTATCTTTGCATTTGTTTTGATTATAAAAAATAATCCTAGATAATGCGGTGTGTAAGATAGAAAGGTATTCTCTATTTATGTATTTAATGTAAAAACAAACTCAGCATCTTTTTAATATTGCTGCTTAAGAAGATTCCATCTACATATAACATTTTTAATTTCAAGTATTTGGAATTAAAATGCTCATTACTTCTTGTTTGTGTTTAATGGGTTTAAGAAATTATTATTTTAGTACAAACAAGCAAAATTAAAGTGATATTTACATGTTTTAAACCGAAGACTTTAGCTGTTATATTGGAGGGAAAATTAAAATTCCCTTTAGTGGTGTTTCTTTTTATTTTATGTTCTGACATATTAAAAAGTATTTTAAAATTGTTTAATTTTAATTAAGACATTTTTGGCGGCTAATTAATGGTACGTTTCTGGCCCATACAAATAGATTCATGATTCTTTACCCGTTACAATCTTATATATGCCTTTTGAAGCACCCCATTGTATTTCTTAAGCATTTGTCTGCATCAATCGACATGATCCATATGAAATTTTGCCAAATTATGTGAGATCTAACGAGAGCAAATTATTTTTACGGATAAGTGTACATGCAATATTTTTATTTGCGGGTGGAACTAACGTCTAAAGTTACCTCAGTCTCACAATATGTCAGATAATGATTTTGCACAGAATTAATGTTTTCTGCCACAACACAAATCGCCCTCAAATTACACAACGTTTTAAAAAAGATTTCGGTTAAAAATATTAAACTTACCGTAATAACTACTTATCGCATGTTACAAGATTTTTAAAACAACCTGTATCCATTTATTTAATTTTAAGCAATACTGTACCTAAATCGTATATTTTTTAACAACAAAATTAACAAAAATAAACATATTTACTGTCAAATTTCGCCATTTATACAGACAGTTCTGCTAATTTTTTTAATTTTAAAATTCGTAGTTTTACGGCTTTATTACTAAATAATCTACTTTAGTTCGGCAACAGTTGAAGCCAGCGCTCATATGTTGCTTTTTTGTTTTTTTTTGTGAGAAATATGGGAATAAACGATATGAACACACATGAATGCCAGATTCTGCTAGTAGTAAAAGAGTATGCTTGTATGAAACTGACAGCAGAAAAATAATTTTAGAGTTGATATTACTTCAATAAAAATATGCTTTTCTTTATTTTGCTTGTTTAAAAATATAAAGTGATCATACAAGTAACAAAAGCGTATTTGAAATTAATTTTAAGTTTTTAAGTATATATCAAGAATTTATTTATTAATTTTAAAAAATCTAACATAAAGTACAGGGTAGTATAAAATATCTTGCTCGCTTTTAAATTGTTCTGTCTCTTATTAAACTATCTAACTATTTCAAAAGTAATTGCGTAAAAAATTAAGTGCTCTTTTATTTAAATGGCAGTAAACCTTCATGTTTCTACCAGAAACATTAGTAAAACTTTTGTACAAACTATTTTTTACTAATAACTCTTAAAAATGAAATTATTTCTATCGCTGAACTCTTTGCTAAACAACTGACAGTTCTACATTTGATCATCCCGTTTAAGGCGCCTCTTTCAACAGTTGCTTCTGTTTCTCATAAAAATGTCCGAAATCATTTTATTTATTTTTATTAATAAAACAAAATTGAAATGTTATTCTACATGACAGTACTAATAAACTAATAAAAATTTAATAGAGCCATACAAAGTGCCGCTTCTATGTTTCTTTTTACAGGCAACCTAGAGGCACCTCAAACTTCCCACTTTATTCGTTCCTTTATTTTTAGAGTACCTAGACTCTCACGGTGCGTCTGTACTCGGGCTCTAAGCCTTTGTGGACTGTACCAATGTAGAAAAACATGCAGGTTTGTGGAAAAAGAAAAGAATTTTGCAAGCACTAGGTTCCTCAGCGTAGATATTTTAGAGATAAACAAAAAAGTGAGGGGACTTCAATAGCGTACAACATTACATTGCCTTTAATAATATGTACGAATTTAACCATATTTTAATTTGTGTAAAGCCAAAAAATTAGAGCAAACTTTGATTTCAAAATGTTTTTAAGCCCTTAATGGCAAATTTTAAATTTTTAATTTAAAAAAATACGTGAGATGAATTATGCCAAATATTTTAATACTTGCAAAAAATATGTACATTAGACGAACTGCATGTTGCCGCGAAATGAAACTAAATTAAAATTTACAAAAACTTTTTAATTTTACTATGCTCATATTTTATAATTATACTTTGTTGGCAGAATTAATTTTTGCTACGTGTCGTATTAAAGTAAAGTTAACAGGTTAAGCTGCATCAGACTGTGTTTTGTTTAATTTACGTGAAGTTAATTTGCATATTCTTACCACTGACGTTCCCAGAAATTGTGCATAAGTCCATTCATTTAACGCAATACGGTGCGATCCGTTTTAAGCAGACCTCCAGGTTTTGGCTCTCTCTTTTGCTTTAGAATTTAAAAACCAAAAATTTACTAAATGAGAGAGCTCAAAGTTTTTATGCACTGAATTTTTTTTCGTGGATAACTAGTTTTCATCTATATTTTTTTATAGTCTGAAAATGTCTCTAATAGGCTCGGTAAAAATTGAGGCAGTTAAACGATTAGTTTCCACGATATTCCGTCTTAAAAATTTCGAAAAAAACAATTGGTGGCACCTTGTACAAAAATAAAAAATTGAGTTACCTGTCAATCTGTCTAGGTAATCTTTTTTTTGGCATAGTCTTGTTAATAGTTATCGGAAATTAAACGATTAAGTTATCAGTCAATATCGGTAAAAATGGTTTATTCAGACAAAGAAAAACGCGACATTGTCTTATGCTACGTTAGAAACAATCAAAGAGAGGCTCTTACGCGCAGTAGATATCGGCAGCTTAATCCTGGCAGGCTTGCTATTAGGTAACCTTAAAATAAATGCTGTCAAAAGATTTACGAGATAGCGGAATGTCCGCTATCTCGTAAATGGTATACCTGTGTATACCATGTAAAAAAATATTTTTTTCAAAATTTTTGAGACGAAATAAGTTTCAATATCACTTAACTCAATTTTTATTAAGCCTATTAGAGAAATTTTCAAACTATGAAAAAATATAGACGAGAACTAGTCATCTAATTTAAAAAAAAATGACGACTCTGTGATTATTTGTTAATAGTTGACTCTACGAAAAATATTTTTGGGTCATAAAAAGCTTTAAGCTATCCCATTTATTAAATTTTTAGTTTAAAAGATTCGAAAATTAAAAAAAGGGCAAGAACCTAGGAGTCCACTTATAATGGCTCGCACAGTACATTTCTCACAAAATGGAGCGTCTTTAAAAACTTCCTTATTATTACCAACAACAAAAATATAAACAGCAATATAAGCATTTTAAAAATTGGGGTCACAGCAAAGGGACAAGCAATGTGAAGGAGCAAGTGCTACTGGCCCCTTTTGCTGGTTTGCAAAGAACAGTCCTGCCGAATACTATATGGACTATAAGTACTCTATGTTGAAAAGTGACCTCAGTCAGTAAAAACCTGGATTTAAGCTCTGATTTCAAGTAAATATAATTTATATACCGTCCAAAAAGCCAAAATATTTAGCAAAGATAAAGTTTCGAAACTCGTAAAAGAAGCATTATAATATGCAGTTACTACATTTTTAAGCAGCATCAAACGTGTTTTTGACCACGCCCAGTGATGTCTAACTTTACCGATATGACAAGAATTTATGTTCAAACGCCGAAAAGCTTTGTGCATTTGTGTGTACCTATCTAGACTACTGCGTATGGGATGAACCTGACTGCTAATCAAAAGGCAGTTTAGTAAAATAAGTTTAGCTAAATTTATAGGCCTTTTCAAGTAAAAAAGGCATAATATGTAAAATTATGATGTACATAAAATAAAAAAAAAGTGGCCCACCAAATATCACAAATTTTTTTGGTTTTATTAAAGAGCGCTATTTAAAGTTAGGGGTTGTTTTTAATTCGTTTAAACGTTAACCTTTTTTCTTTCTTATCAAATATTCTATACAGTAAAAAATATACAAGATTTAAAAACCTAAACTATTGTTTAGTTATACCTAAATTAAAGTTTAAAAAAAAGCGCATAGACATTCCCTTATTACGCAGAGCAACCTGTCATAAACATGAGCCTTCAGGGCGGAGACATAATACATTACATTCTATTCAGATAATGCCAGACAGAACTTAGAGGGACATATCTATTTTGCAGAACTACAAATACTATTATTGGTAAATGTTTTTGATATTAAATATTTAATTGGAAAAAATATATAACTGTATTCACACACTTTACGACACAGCATCAAAAATCGCATTTAACTATACCTATACAGTGAGGACCATATTTGGGATATTAGCATAACTAACAAAATGATGACAATCTACATAAAAATGACAGCTATAAGTGTCACAGCAACGACGTGACGTCATTAATGTAATTTTTTTAATGTAAACGGAGGTCGTGTGACAGTTTTTTAAAGGATTTTACATGCTAAATATAGTTACAAATTTTTGGATTCTCGTGTCAAATCGCTTTTTTAATAGCATCAAATTTTATTTTCAATATTTTAATTTCTAATTAATTTCTTGTGGCATTTTTTAGCTGTAAAAATTAACGACGATATTTTTGACATTTTTATCAAATTATAAAATGTCTGCTTAGTCTTAGTTAATTCAATAATAAACAAACCCGAAAAATCATAAATATTTTTGGAAAACCTACAATACACAACGCAATTGCGAAGGTCTGGCTTAGTTAAAGAAATATTAACAAAGATGCAAGTTTATTTTAAAAGGTATTAAAGGTATTAAAATTGTCCACCTTGGACTTCTTGACATAAGAACATTTTGATTGTAAATTCTTATATAACGTTTTGGAGCATTTCCAGGATTATGTCTGTAGACGTATTGATAATGCGTTGGCGAATTTCATCCAAGTTTCACGGAAGCATTTTAAAAACTTTAGGTTATATAAACCCTCACAAAAGAATCTAGAAGGTTTAGGTCGGGTAACTAAAGTGGCCATTCTGCTGAACTACGACGACCGATCTATCTAGTTAGACAATTGACAATAAGATATTTTCTTATACCCAGAAAATAGCGCGGTGGTGCTCCATCTTGCTGAAAAAAAATATATTGTTGCACTTCTTATTGATTTTGTGCCACAATTTTGTGTATAAAAAAAGTTATGTGGGTTTGCAAAAGCTCTGAATACCTCTTACTGGTTAAATTATTTTTTAAAAATATTGGGCCAACACTATGATTTTTTAGTACTCCCGCCCAGACATTTAATTTTTGGGGACGTTGGGTGTGGCCTTCTTGAAATAAACAGGTATTTACGTTACTCTAGTACCTACAGTTTTGGGTATTGACTGACTTGAAGGTAGATTCGTCACTAAAAAAATGTGTTTAACATAATTGATAATTGCAGTAATTTACTTTGTCACTGTTCCGCAAAATTCAATGCGCCTGTAGAAGTATTTGCCACCACCTTAGAAGATTGCGTCAGATCGTGTACCAGTTCAACTAAAACTTGGACTTTGGTTTCTTTACTTATTTTAGATCTTCCTAATCTTGATGCATCTTTTACCGATTCTGCTTTTATAAATTTAGACACCAGAAATATTTTCTGTAAATAGGACGTCCTGAAAAACGTTCCTTGAACATTCTCACAGAAGCATGCAAATTCCGATGAGTTTCCCCGTAAATTAAAATAGCTTGGACTGTTTCCTTTAAAAATTAGGCAAATTTCAACCAGAAAAGAATAACTTTGAGTTTAAAAATAAAAGTACTTTAAACGGACATCTAATATCTTTAAAACACATATTAAGAAAGAACACAGTCATAGTAACTAATTATTATAGCTGAAAAAAATCATCAAAAATAATGAAAATCAAGGTATAAAATACAAAGTTGGGATAAATAAAATTTCACTCGCGGATCTAAAAATTTGTGGCTGTATTCAGCAAGTAAAAACCTTTAGTACTTCGTAAGGTATAAGGGAGGGGAGGGGCAGACTTTATGTGCATTACTGTATAAACTAACGATATAACTAAAAAAATCTAAAATCAATTTTATAGAGGCAAAATTTTGTAAGGTATACTTACCTAAATCAGTCTCAACTTCCTCTTGGGCAATCACATACCAAATGCAGGCCAGCCAATGGGGACCAGAGAAATGAAACATTAAAGGCAGGATCATTGACTATCTGAATACCTATCAATCTTTTGAAGGACGCGAGTCTAGCAATCTGGTTAACTTGAGAGATGCGTATGGGATGGACCTGACTCTAAAGAAAGAAGTTTCAGAAACAAGTTTAACAAAAAAATACGCTATTTTATGTAAAAATGCATAAATTAAAATTATGAATACATACAATTCAAAAAAAAAAAGGCATTTTAAGCATTTTTTTTGTAAATTTAATGGAATACTTGAAAATATTCGAGAATTA
>JAHBCN010014467.1:0-22513 GCA_019359885.1 Listronotus oregonensis
TATTCTACAAAAAGGCATTGTTGTAATGATCCCCAAATTATTTTTTTCTTGTTTTTTTTAAAAATTTTTTTTAAATTTTTTTTTATTCTTCATAGTTTATAACAAAAAGGACCCAAAACTTGGTATTTTTTTTGCAAAATCGTTTGGAAAAAAAATTTAAAAAAACCTTAAATTGAATATTATTTGATTGGTAGTCAAAATATTCTACGCTAAGACATTGTTGTAGTAATATTCAAAGCTATGTGTTTCCTGCTTTTTTTTAATATTATTTTTAATTATTTTATTGTCTATTGTTTACAACACAAAAGGACCCATAACTTGGTACTTTTTTTAATGAAAAATTATTTAAAGAAAATTGATCAAAAGCTTTAACTAAAATTCTCTTTGATTGGTAGTTAAAAAACATTTTTGTAATCATATTTTAAACCCATATGTTTTGCATTATTTTTTAATATTATTTATATTTATTTTATTTTTTGTTGTTAATTGCACAACAAAAATAAAACTTCTTAATATTTTTTAAAACTTGTTAATATTTTTTTAATTATAAAAGATAAATTATTCAAAAGCATTAAATAAAATACTCTTTAATTGAAAAGCAAAATATTCTACGATAAGGCTTAATGATATCATAAACGTATGCGTATCTTGTTTTTGTAAATATTATTTTTATTATTTTATTTTTTGTTGTTTATAACAACATAAACAAAACTTGTCATTTTTTTCCAAAATCAATAAGGTTAAATTGCTCAAATGCATTAAATAAAATACTGTTTTATTGGTAGTTAAAATATTCTACGATAAGACATTGTTTTAATGATATCCTAAAGTTATGTGTTTCCTGCTTTTTTAAATATTATTTTTTATTATTTTATTTTCTGCTGTTTATAACACAAAAAAACAAAGCCTGTTATTTTTTTTTGCAAAGTCATTTAGGGTAAATTGATTAAAAGCTTAAAATAAAATAATGTTTTATTAGTAGTTAAAATATTCCACGATAAGACATTGTTGTAATGAAATCATTAACTTATGTGTAACCTGCTTCTTTAAATATTGTGACTGAATTTAGTTAGTGTTTAGTTATTAGAAATGTAAAAGAAAAGAATTATTTTATTTTGGTTAATAATTTATTTAAAATAGGTTACCTTAGGTTTTCCCTTTTTCTACGGCCATTGCGGATTATCCTGAGGGCACTGGAGACATCAATTTTACACTTTTCTTGCATCATGTAGTAAAAGAATTCTTCCAGCTAACTCTAGACTTTTCCAGACTTTTCTATTCTTTTCCACATTACTATATAAAGCGCGACGGAAGTCCACACGGGCCAGTTTAGTTCTGACTAGCGAAGAGAGAAGAACTTGACAGACCATTAAAGGTTAAACAGTTGTCATTATTACGTTACATTAAAGTGTTACGTTAGAAACGTTTGTAAACCTGATATCCAATAAAAAGGTGTAAAACCAGGATCCGTGCTTTTATACGGGGTGTCACGGAACATTTGGTGTCAGAAGCGGAACAAAATCTCCAAGGAAGCCGAAGTGGTTAAAAATATTTGAATGCCTGTTGAGACTAGACAGCAAACAGCAGTTATGAAAGAATTAAGTGCACTAATGAGGCAAATAATGGAAGAAATGAAGAGAATCCAAGAAGACATGAAGATCAGCCAAGAAGCCATTAAAGAAGATCTAAAAAAGAAATAAAGACCAGCCAAGATTCCATAAAATAAGACCAAAAAGGAGAAATAAAGAGAAGTCAAGAAGAAATGAAGAAGTCAAGAAGAAATAAAGAGAAGTCAAAAAGAAATGAAGAAAAGTCAAAAAGAAATGAAGACCAGCCAAGAATTCATGAAAGAAGATCTAAAAGGGGAAATAAAGACCAAACAAGAGGAAATGAAGAAAAGTCAAGGAGAAATGAAAAGCCAAATTGGAATTAGTCAAGAAGAAACACGACAGCAAATAAAGAAAATCCAAAAAGACATAAAAAAACCAAGCAGAGATGAAACAAGAGCTAAAGAAAAGATGGTAAAAATTCGAGAAAACCTTAAAGGAGAATATTATCAAAGCCAAGATGAGATGAAAAAACAATTGTTACTGGGAGTAAAACTTTCCAAAGAAGATGTTAAAGAGGAAATGGAAGAAATACAGCACACCGTACAGTCAGTTGGAAGTCAAGTTTAGCAAGTCCAAGGCAAAATACAACAGGAAGTACAACAATTACAGCGACAAATTCAAAAGATAGCTAGTACATGCGTCGTCTCAGAAAGTGGTACTGCAACGACTATTATGAAACCACCAACTTTTGATGGCAAGGTACCCTGGTTTACGTATCTCCGACAATTTGAAGCTGCTGCCAACGGTAATAAATAGAGGCACGTGCCCTAGTACTTGCTCTTCGAGGTGAAGCTATGGAGGTTTTAAGAAACGTTCTCGAGGAGAAGCAATGCGAATATAAAACCATTGTGATGTTCCTGGAAACGAGATATGGCAAAACGCACTTGCAGGAAGTTTATAAGGCGCAGCTGCAAGGACGAAGACAAAAGTACAATAAAAGCCTTCAGGAGTATGAAGCTGATATTGTACGACTAATTAACCTGACATATCCAGCCTATCCAGAAGAAATTAAACAAGAGTTAGCAGTAGGTAGTTTCATTGAAGGCCTACGTGATCCGGATATGAACCAGGCGTTAAGAATGGCTAGACTTAAAAAAATATCTGAAGCTCTTGCCTATGCACTTCAATTTGAAACAGCGAAACAAACATCCAGGAGTCAGGCAAGACTTCAAAAAATGAACTTTGTACCAGAAGAAGGCAATTCTGACAATGATTTGACAAGAGTGATACAGAAGTTACAAGAAATCGTACGTAAAAAGCAAACAGATGGAGACAACAGTATGACCTTTCTACGAAGAAACAGCATCCTTTGCTGGAAGTGTGGCAAAGAGGGGCATGTCCAAAGAAACTGTACTAGATCAAATGCCCCTTCAAGTAATCAAAAAAAAACCCCAGCGAAGACTGGCTAGGTGCTACCAAGCCCCATCAACAACAATAATAAAAGTATCCCGGCTGCAAAAGAATGGTTCCAGCTTGGTGGTACGTGGAAATGTATGCGGTCGGGAATGTGAGATGATACTAGATACTGGTTTCACACATACCATCGTGAGGCCGAATATCGTAGCCCATTGCAAAATATTCCGCCCTGAGAAAAATTATATTTTGGAAACTGCCAATGGAGAAGTCATACCAATTAAAGGCATACATGAAGCAAGAATAAGCCTGGGGACAACTACTTTTATACATGTTGTGTTTGTTGCTGACATAATGGACGAAGTTATTCTTGGCCTTGACATTATGGAACATCAGAAGTTTGTACTTGACCTTCCACAACGAATACTGCGAACTAATAATGAAGAGATTATAATAAGACTCCCACGGAATAATGAAGCATCAATTCGAGAAGTTGTACTTACTGAAGATGTCATACTACCCCCAAATTCAGAAGCCATTATCCAAGCAAGGTGTGAAGACTGGGAAGAAGGTAAAATCCTTTTAGTTGAACCAATTGAAAATAGGCCACTCTACGCTAAAGGAATTCCACCCGCAAGAACTCTGACCCAAAACAAAAGAAATACGGTATTTGTTAGAATGATAAACCTAAAGGATTATTCTCAACAAGTCAAAGGGGGTGACAAAATTGGTACCTGTCAACCTGCTAATATAATAGTTACCCATACATTTGCTAAACCTGTAGAAGTACCCTCAAGTAAACTAACGGATGCTTTGCAAGACCAGGTGATTTCATCAAAAGCCCTGCTGAATCCAGTGCAGGTTACTAAGCTGCTCTCTCTCTCTGAGAAAGATTTGGGAAAGACCAACATAGGTCAATATTGAATAAATACCGGTGATGCAGTGCCGATAAGGCAACAACCACAACGAATTCCTTTGGCCAAAAAAGACAAAGTTGAGAAGTTAATTGGAGACATGCAAAACCAAGGCATTATAGAAACATCCCAAAGTCCATGGTCATCCCCTGTAGTGCTGGTTAAGAAGAAAGATGGTTCTACCAGATTTTGTGTTGACTTACGAAGACTTAATGGCGTCACAAAGAAGGACAGCTTACCATTACCAAGAATAGACGATACTTTAGACACGCTGGCAAGTAGAACTTCATCCTGAAGACAAGGAAAAATCTGTCTTTTCGACCGGAACCGGACTATGGCAATTTAATGTTATGCCATCTGGTTTGTGCAATGCCCCTGCTACTTTTGAACGATTGATGGAGTTAACATTACGGGGATTAACTTGGAAAACATGCCTGGTATATCTAGATAACATTATTATTCTTGGAAAAACATTTGAAGACCACCTGAGAAATGTTGAAGCGGTTTTTCAGAAGCCAAGATCTGCCCAGCTGAAGCTTAGTCCAAAGAAATGTCACCTTTTCCAAAAGAAATTAAATTCCTGGAACACATAGTTAGTAAAGAAGGAGTGAAAACCGATCCAGAAAAGACAGAAGCTATCCAAAACTGGCCTACACCAAAAAACAAACATGAAATTATAAGTTTCCTGGGATTGTGTACTTACTATTGAAGATTTATATATGGATTTGCTGACATTGCGAGACCATTACATCGACTTACTGAGAACAACAAAAACTATGAATGGACCGAAGATTGTGAAGCAGCCTTTATACAACTGAAAAAGCCCTTTGCACTCCTCCAGTGTTGTCATATCCACAACCCAAACAAACATTTATTGTGGACACTAATGCAAGCAATACTTCTATTGGTGGAATTTTGTCACAGATACAAGATGGCCAAGAAAAAGTGAGCGTATTTTAGCAAAGTGCTTTCAAAACCTAAACGAAATTATTGTGACTAGAAAAGAACTTATATCTATCGTCAAATCTCTGGAACATTTTCATAAGTACCTTTATGGCCAGAAATTTCACCTGAGGACTGACCATGCATCACTTAAATGGTTGCTTCAGTTCAAGAATTCCGAAGGTCAGATAGCACGATGGTTACAACGTGTTTAAGAATACAATTTTCAAATTGAACATCAAAGAGGATTGAACCATAAGAATGCAGACGCTCTATCAAGAAGACCTTGCCCCAAAGATTGTAAACATTGCAGTAGACGTGAAAAACAAGAAGATCCCGATGAATTTGACTACCGAAGAACATTCAGTGGTCT
This sequence comes from Listronotus oregonensis, assembly GCA_019359885.1. Taxonomy (NCBI): domain Eukaryota; kingdom Metazoa; phylum Arthropoda; class Insecta; order Coleoptera; family Curculionidae; genus Listronotus; species Listronotus oregonensis. The sequence goes on from JAHBCN010014467.1 coordinate 5,193, forward strand.
CCAGAATGGGACCCTAAAATCCTCGCAAAAAACAACGAGAGGATCCTGATCTTGGAGATATTGTGAAACTTAAAACAGAAAATTCAGAATGACCCCCATATCAGAAAGTAGCTTTAAAGTCTCCGAGATATAAAGGGTACTGGGCCATATGGGACTCTTTGCTAATGAAAGATGGCGTATTAAAAAGCGTATGGGAAAGTTCTGACGGCAAAAGCCATACCTATTAAACAATACTACCCACCAAAAGGATTCCAGAAGTATTGCAAGCCTTGCACAATGGTACAGGCGGTGGCCATTTCGGAGTTATGAAGACTCTTGAAAAGATTCGAGAAAGGCTGGCTGAGAAGTCGTGCCGATGTTAAAGACTGGTGCAGAATGTGTAAGGACTGCGCCTCCAGCAAGGGACCTAAGACACAAAGCCATGGCAAGATGAAGCAATAAAATGTAGGAGCACCTTTTGAAAAAATTGCCATAGACATAGCAGGACCATTTCCAATAAGTAAATCTGGGAATCGCTATATTCTGGTAGCGATGGATTACTTCAGCAAATGGCCAGAAGTCTACGCAATACCAAATCAAGAAGCTACCACTATTGCCGACGTACTATTTCAACAATGGACTTGCCGATATGGAGGACCAAGAGAAATACATACTTATCAAGGTAGAAACTTTGAGTCCGATCTATTCAAGAACCTCTGTAATCTCCTAGGTATTCATAAAACCAGAACTACACCCCTTCATCCCCAGTCAGATGGAATGGTGGAAAGATTTAACAGAACTCTTAATAACTACCTGAAAATTAAGGTAAATGACCAACAAAGTAACTGGGACAACTATATACAGCCGTTTTTACTAGCCTATCGCTCCGCAGTTTACGAAACAACTGGAACGTCACCTGCAAAAGTCATTTTTGGAGCGGAGTTATGCCTTCTAGTTGACTTACTTACTGGACGTCCTTCTACCAATGAAAAACCAGCAGAAGATTATGTAAGTCAACTCAGTAAACAGCTGCAAGAAATACACGAAGGGGTTCGCAATAAGCTACAAAAAGAAAGTGACCGTATGAAGTCCCGCTATGACTTGAAAGCTAATCAAAAGGGATTCATTGTCGGTGAAAAAGTTTGGTTATACAATCCAAAAAGAACCAAGGGGCATTCACCGAAACTGCGAAAGTCATGGGAAGGACCATATAAAGTAGTAATCCGGCTTAATGATCTGGTTTTTTTAAATATTATTTTTAAATGTTTTATTTTCTGTTGTTTATAAGAACAAAAACAAAACTTGTTATTTTTTCGCAAAATCATTTAGGGTAAATTTATCAAAAGCTTTTAATTAAATACTGTTTTATTTCCTACCCGGTATACCACGATGTAATGATTGTTTTCACTAATACCCACTTGAAATATCTAACTTCCTCAATTTCTACTGGTTTGGCACGGCATAACTCGAAAGCGGCTTCATATTCTTTAACATTGTGTTATTGTCTCATTCGCAAACTCGAGAAATCTCAGTAGGTTTGGTTATAATCAGTTTAAAGCAAGCAGTTAAATGAACATTACTTGTTTAACCAAATAAATTCATGCCCCACTTAGCACTACAAAGGCGAGAATAATAACCAAATAATGTTTTGTCAACGCCGACTTTCTGTTTCCAATTAACCCTTAAATTAAATTGTTTCCCTTATGTTATTTCACCCTTTTTTAAATATTTATAAAAAATTATATTTAGATCTTATTAAAATTAATATACTTTTTAAAATAATTACTCCTTGTGTTGACGCGAGACGAGATAAGACTATTCTCACCCGTCTTGTCTGGACTGGTCTTATTTCTTTTGTGGGTATAAAAATATGACTAATGTTAAAACAGAGCTGGGACGGACCTTTTAAAGAATTCGAATCACCAATACGAATCTCGATTCCTTTTTAAGGAAAAAAGGAAACGAATTTAGGGAATCGATTCCCATTTATCGGATCACGAATCCGAATCATCTTTAATTTTTATATTTTCAAATGGTAACTACGATACGAATGATACTACATAATCCAGATGATTAATCCAGCGTCAAAGATTTTAGCACGGAGCCCGAGCCGCGATATATAATTTTAACCTTATTTTCAAGTTTTGTAACTCTTAGCCAAATTAGTTTTTGGTAAATATTCTTTAAATCTAAATATCTTATTTCTAAGATTAACATGAATCCACCCTTAAATGAAACATTTTTTCGCACTGTATTTCAAAACTTGCGATGCTAGATTTTTATAAGGTTTTTAAATGTGATTCTTGCGATAACCTTAAGAGAGTTATAAACGGACATCTTATTGTAATTTTACAGAAAGTTTCACAAGTACTGTTTAATAATTTTTCGGCTTACAGAAAATAAAAAATCGGTAACTGCGGTAAGAAAGTACTGATGATATACAAGAGAAATTGCACTTACTTGAAAGCCAACACAAATTCTAGAGATTTTTGGTTGCTTTTCTAGTGACGAAAATTTTTACGAGCCTCAGAGCTTGGTGTGCTTTTAAAAGTTTAACAATAAAAAAGGGCAATTATTATGTGAAATCGTACAAAACGCTCTTAAGCTACTACAAAATCCATCTCATCTAGCGTGCGTGTAAAGATATTCATATAATCTTTACTCTATTTCTACAACCAAGAACATCTTTTCCTTGCGATGCAAAAATTCTTAGATCAAGTTTTACACCCTAGAGTGCGTTTAACTTAGATTTCGACAAAAGCCTTGCACCGATCGGACTTATACCATATCGGGTCTTTAACGGTTTTTTAAATACCGCAAGTTATAGCTTTGGACACGCATTAACTTAGGAAGAGGTTAGTAGTTATTATATAAATTTGTTTTAATTCTTTTGTTTTTAAAAAGCATAGATGGATAATAAACAGCAGTAAGTAATAAAGCAATGGAAAAAATAGTTTTACTAATATGTATTAAATTAAAACATCAATTTTCTAGGAAAATAAAGCAAATAAGTTTGTTTACTCTAGATGTAATCACCGGTTTGTATTCAGGAAATGTAGTAATCATGAATTATATAAACGAACCTGTTAAAAACCCAAATTTAAAGACATTCTGCAGTATTAGTCATTTGAGCTATCTATGATACTGCTTGTTTTTAAAGAAAATGTATAATTATGACTTTTGTTGGAGTGCCGAACCTATTTTTTTCATATTGTGTGCAAGGTAATTATTTTTTAATTTTTTTTATATCTTTATTTGATTTTGAATGCAAAATCCCAAACTAAATTATTTTTTGACAAATAGTTACCATTAACTTATGACCTGTTGCCAAGTGTGTTTATTTTTACCTTTTTGTTAAATCTAACCCATTGTTAAGTCCATTGTTAAATTTAACAACGCGTTCATCACTCGGCCGTAAATCTTTTAAATATGCAGACAGACATAAAAAATTCTTAATTAATTAGTATTTTCGACCCACAATAGTACTTTTATTATAGCAATAAACATCTATAAAGTATGAAAAATAAGTACATATTCTCACTTGTAATATTTTTAAAAATATGTTTGACAATGACAATTACAATTTATAAAATAAAGTTATAATTTTACCAATTGTGGTAAAACACATTTATTATATATATATATATATATATATATATATATATATATATATATATATATATATATATATATATATATATATATATATATATATATATATATATATATATATAATTTGTTTTACCACGATTGGTAAAAATTATAAATTTATTTTATAAATTGTTTAAATTATTTCTGTCATTATGTCTAAAAATTTTTAGTTATAGTATCACTAGTGCTTTAATTATTACTAAAAACTCTTTAGAGCACATGAATATTTTAAAAATTCTTAAAAAGTTGAAGCCGATTTTATTTAAAAATAATAACATAATTGTGCAGAAAGTAATAAAACTATAATTTACTTTGTTATTCTGTCACAGACAGCAGTATAAATATACTATGTCATTGTCAAACATATTTTTAAAAATATTACAAGTGAGAATATGTACTTATTTTTTATACTTTTTATTTCTAAAGCGTGGTTTTTTCTTTACAATTATCAGGTCTTATCGATATTTTTAGATGTTTATTGCTATAATAAAAGTACTATTGTGGGTCGAAAATACTAATTAATTGGGAATTTTTTATGGCTGTCTGCATATTTAAAAGATTTACGGCCGAGTGATGAACGCGTTGCTTAAATTTAACAATGGACTTAACAATGGGTTAGATTTAACAAAAAGGTAAAAATGAACACACTTGGCAACAGGGCATAAGTAAATGGTAACTATTTGTCAAAAAATAATTTAGTTTGGGATTTTGCATTTAAAATCAAATAAAGATATAAAAAAAAATAAAAAATAATTACCTTGCACACAATATGAGAAAAAATAGGTTCGGCACTCCAACAAAAGTCATATTATACATTTTGTTCAAAAACAACAACTAATACTGCAGAATGTCTTTAAATTTGGATTTTTAAGAGGTTCTTTTATATACTTCATGATTACTACATTTTCTGAATACAAACCGGTAGTTACATCTAGAGTAAACAAACTCATTTGCTTTATTTTCCTAGAAAATTGATGTTTTAATTTAATACATATAAGTAAAACTATTTTTTCCATTGCTTTATTACTTACTACTGTTTATTAGACATCTATGCTTTTTAAAAACAAAACACTTAAAAAAAATTTATATAATAACTACAAACCTCTTTCCTAAGTTAATGCGTGTCCAAAGCTACAACTTGCGGTACTTAAAAAAAAAACGTTAAAGACTCGATATGGTATAGGTCCGATCGGTGCAAGGCTTTTGTCGAAATTTCAGTTAAACGCACTCTAGGGTGTAACACTTGATCTAAGAATTTTTGCATCGCAAGGAAAAGATGTTCTTGGTTGTAGAAATAGAGTAAAGATTATATGTATATCTTTACACGCACGCTAGATGAGATGGAATTTGGAGTAGCTTAAGAGCGTTTTGTACGATTTCACATCATAATTGCCCTTTTTTATTGTTAAACTTTTAAAAGCACACCAAGCACTGAGGCTCGTAAAATTTTTAGTCGCTAGAAAAGCAACCAAAAATCTTTAGAATTTGTGTCGGCTTTCAAGTAAGTGCAATTTCTCTTGTATATCATCAGTACTTTCTTACCGCAGTTACCGATTTTTTATTTTCTGTAAGCCGAAAAATTATTAAACAGTACTGGTGAAACTTTCTGTAAAATTACAATAAGATGTCCATTTATAACTCTCTTAAGGTTATCTCAAGAATCACATTTAAAAACCTTATAAAAATCTAGCATCGCAAGTTTTGAAATACAGTGCGAAAAAATGTTTCATTTAAGGGTGGATTCATGTTAATTTTAGAAATAAGATATTCAGATTTTAAGAATATTTACCAAAAACTAATTTGGCTAAGAGTTACAGAACTTGAAAATGAGGTTAAAATTATATATCGAGGCTCGGGCTCCGTACTAAAATCTTTGACGCTGAATTAATCATCTGGATTATGTAGTATCATTCGTATCGTAGTTACCATTTGTAAATATAAAAATTAAAGATGATTCGGATTCGTGATCCGATAAATGGGAATCGATTCTCTAAATTCGTTTCCTTTTTGTTAGAGTGAAGTTATCCATAAAAGGCCAGCCATAAAATCTTCTCGATGGTGCAGATTGTGCCACCCGGCCTACTACCTAATTCCAGGCCAGTTTTTTAAACAAATTAGAATAAAAATATATTTTTATAGAAAAATTAATATTTATAGAGGGTGTCCCTAAAAGGTCTGTACAATGTAAATTTTGTCAAAAAATTATGTTAATTTTAGACATAAAATACTTAAAGATGTTGTTTTAAAAATAAAATAAACGCAAAGAAAAAAACAATATTAAAAAAAAAAAAGTTTAAAAATGAACTACTTGAAAAATTTGTCGTTTTAAAGTTTCCTTTCCGCTAAAAACCTTGCAAAATTAAGAAAAAAAAATCATATAAAAAATGACGTTTTATTAAAGTTTGACAGCTAAGACCTTCTTGTGTTGCTTCCAAAAAAATATGGAAATGTTCTTTTAAACCTAAAAAACTAAATGGCGTCTACTGTGAGTGCTGGCAAGCCTCGCAAAATTGAGAAAAAAATAAATCATATAAAAAATGACGTTTTTTTAAAGTTTAACAGCTAAGACCTTCTTGTGTTGCTTCCAAAAAAATATAGAAATGTTCTTTTAAACCTACAGAACTAAATAACGTTTACTGTGAGAGCTAGCAAGCCTCGCAATATTGAGAAAAAAATAAATCATATAAAAAAATTAAGGTTTTTTAAAGTTTGACAGCTAAGACCTTTTTGTGTTGCTTCCAAAAGAATATAGAAATGTTCTCTTAAGCCTAAAGAACTAAATGGCTTCTACTGTAAGTGCTGGCAAGCCTCGCAAATTTGAGAAAAAAAAATCATATAAAAAATGAAGTTTTTTTAAAGTTTGACAGCTAAGACCTTCTTGTGTTGCTTCCAAAAAAATATAGAAATGTTCTTTTAAACCTAAAAAACTAAATAACGTTTACTGTGAGTGCTGGCAAGCCTCGCAAAATTGAGAAAAAAATAAATCATATAAAAAATGACGTTTTTTTAAGTTTGACAGCTAAGACCTTCTTGTGTTGCTTCCAAAAAAGTCTAGAAATGTTCTTTTAAACCTAAAGAACTAAATGGCGTCTACTGTAAGTGCTGGCAAGCCTCGCAAAATTGAGAAAAAAAAATCATATAAAAAATGATGTTTTTTTAAAGGTTGACAGCTAAAACCTTCTTGTGTTGCTTCCAAAAAAATATAGAAATGTTCTTTTTAACCTAAAGACCTAAATGGCGTCTACTGTAAGTGCTGGCAAGCCTCGCAAAATTGAGAAAAAAAATAAATCATATAAAAAATGACGTTTTTTAAGGTTTGACAGCTAAGACCTTCTTGTGTTGCTTCCAAAAAAATATAGAAATGTTCTTTTAAACCTAAAAAACTAAATGGCGTCTACTGTGAGTGCTGGCAAGCATCGCAAAATTAAGAAAAAAAAAAATCATATAAAAAATGCCGTTTTTTTAAAGTTTAACAGCTAAGACCTTCTTGTGTTGCTTCCAAAAAAATATATAAATGTTCTTTTAAACCTAAAGAACTAAATAACGTTTACTGTGAGTGCTGGCAAGCCTCGCAAAATTGAGCAAAAAAAAAATAAATCATATAAAAAATGAAGCTTTTTTTAAAGTTTGACAGCTAGGACCTTCTTGTGTTGCTTCCAAAAAAATATAGAAATGTTCTTTTAAACCTAATGAACTAAATGGCGTTTACTGGGAGTGCTGGCAAGCCTCGCAATAGGAAAAATAAATCATATAAAAAATAACGTTTTTAAAGTTTGACAGCTAAGTCCTCCTGGTGTTGCTTTCCAAAAAAAATAGAAATGTTCTTTTAAACCCAAGGAACTAAATAACGTTTACTGTATTGCAAGCCTCGCAATATTGAGAAAAAAATAAATCATATAAAAAATGATGAAATGTTTTAAAGTTTGACAGCTAAGACCATCTTGTAGTTGCCCTTTCCAAAAAATATAGAAATGTTCTTTTAAACCTAAAGAACCCAAACGTTTATTGTAGTGCTGGCAAGCCTCGCAAATTTGAGAAAAAAAAATCATAAAAAAAATAAAGTTTTTTTAAAGTTTGACAGCTAAGACCTTCTTGTGTTGCTTGAAAATATAGAAATGTTTTTTTAAACCTAAAGAACTAAATAACGTTTACTGTGAGTGCTGACAAGCCTCGCAAAATTGAGAAAAAAAAATCATAAAAAAATGACGTTTTTTAAGTTTGACTAATACCTTCTTGTGTTGCTTCCAAAAAAATAGAAATTTTTTAAACCTAAAGAACTAAATGGGCGTCTACTGTAAGTGCTGGCAAGCCTCGCAAAATTGAGAAAAAAATCATATAAAAAAGATATTTTTTTAAAGTTTGACAATAACTCTTGTTGCTTCCAAAAAATATAGAAATGTTTTTTTTAAACCTAAAAACTTTAAAAGGCGTCTACTGTAAGTGCTGAAGCCCGCAAAATTGAGAAAAAAATCATATAAAAAATGATGTTTTTTTAAGGTTTGACAGCTAAGACCTTCTTGTGTTGCTTCCAAAATATAGAAATGTTCTTTTAAACCTAAAGAACGAAATACGTTTACTGTGAGTGCTGGCAAGCCCGCAAAATTGGGGAAAAAATAAATCATATAAAAAATATTTTTTTAAAGTTTGACACTAGAATTCTTGTGTTGCTTCCAAAAAATATAGAAATGCTTTCCTAAAGCCTACTGTAAGTGCTGGCAAGCCTCGCAAAATTAATGAAAAAAGAATAAATCATATAAAATTAAGTTTTTTTAAGTTTGACAGCTAAGACCTCTTGTGTTGCTTCCAAAAAAATATATAAATGTTCTTCTAAACCTAAAAATAAATGGCGTCTATAAAATGCGGCAAGCCTCGCAATATTGAGAAAAAATTAATCATTTAAAAAATGACGTTTTCTTAAAGTTTGACAGCTAAGACCTTCTTTTGTGTTGCTTCCAAAACACATAGAAATGTTCTCTTAAGCCCAGAAAACTAAATGGCGTCTACTGTAAGTGCTGGTAAGCCTCGCAAAATTGAGAAAAAAAAATAAAACATTTAAAAAATGACGTTTTTTTTTAGTTTGACAGCTAAGACCTTCTTGTGTTGCTTCCACAAAAATATAGAAATGTTCTCTTAAGCCTACAAAACTAAATGGCGTCTACTGTTAGTGCTGGCAAGCCTCGCAAAATTGAGAAAAAAAAATAAAACATTTAAAAAATGACGTTTTTTTTTAAGTTTGACAGCTCACAGTAAACGGTATTTAGTTCTTTAGGTTTGAAAGAACATTTCTATATTTTTTTGGAAGCAACACAAAAAGGTCTTAGCTGTCAAACTTTAAAAAAGCCTCATTTTTTAAATGTTTTATTTTTTTTCTCAATTTTGCGAGGCTTGTCAGCACTTACAGTAGACGCCATTTAGTTCTTTAGGTTTAAAAGAACATTTTTATATTTTTTTGGAAGCAACACAAGAAGGTCTTATCTGTCAAACTTTTAAAAAACGTCATTTTTTATATGATTTATTTTTTTCCTCAATTTTGCGAGGCTTGCCAGCTCTAACAGTAGACGCCATTTAGTTCTCTAGGCTTAAGAGAACATTTCTATATTATTTTGGAAGCAACACAAGAAGGTCTTAGCTGTCAAACTTTAAAAAAACCTCATTTTTTTAATGTTTTATTTTTTTTCTCAATTTTGCAAGGCTTGCCAGCACTTACAGTAGACGCCATTTAATTCTCTAGGCTTAAGAGAACATTGCTATATTATTTTGGAAGCAACACAAGAAGGTCTTAGCTGTCAAACTTTAAAAAAACGTCATTTTTTAAATGATTTATTTTTTTTCTCAATATTGCGAGGCTTGCCAGCACTCACAGTAAACGCCATTTAGTTCTTTAGGTTTAAAAGAACATTTTTATATTTTTTTGGAAACAACACAAGAAGGTCTTGGCTGTCAAACTTTAAAAAAACGTCATTTTTTATATGATTTATTTTTTTCTCAATTTTGCGAGGCTTGCCAGCACTTACAGTAGACGCCATTTAGTTCTTTAGGTTTAGAAGAACATTTCTATATTTTTTTGGAAGCAACAAAAGAAGGTCTTAGCTGTCAAACTTAAAAAAATATCATTTTTTATATGATTTATTTTTTTTCTTAATTTTTCGAGGCTTGCCAGCACTTACAGTAAACGGTATTTAGTTCTTTAGGTTTAAAAGAACATTTCTATATTTTCTTGGAAGCAACACAAGAAGGTCTTAGCTGTCAAACTTTAAAAAAACGTAATTTTTTATATGATTTATTTTCTTTACTCAATTTTGCGAGGCTTGCCAGCACTTACAGTAGAGGCCATTTAGTTCTTTAGGCTTAAGAGAATATTTATATATTTTTTTGGAAGCAATACAAGAAGGTCTTAGCTGTCAAACGTTAAAAAAACGTCATTTTTTATATGATTTTTTTTCTCAATATTGCGAGGCTTGTCAGCCCTCACAGTAAACGTTATTTAGTTCTTTAGTTTTAAAAGAACATTTCTATATTTTTTGGAAGCAACACAAGAAGGTCTTAGCTGTCAAACTTTAAAAAAACGTAATTTTTTATATGATTTATTTTTTTTTCTCAATTTTGCGAGGCTTGCCAGCACTTACAGTAGACGCCATTTAGTTTTTTAGGTTTAAAAGAACATTTCTATATTTTTTTGGAAGCAACACAAGAAGGTCTTAGCTGTCAAACTGAAAAAAACATCAATTTTTATATGATTTTTTTTTCTCAATTTTGCGAGGCTTGCCAGCACTCACAGTAAACGGTATTTAGTTCTTTAGGTTTAAAAGAACATTTCTATATTTTTTTTGGAGCAACACAAGAAGGTCTTAGCTGTCAAACTTTAAAAAAACATAATTTTTTATATGATTTATTTTTTTTCCTTAATTTTGCGAGGCTTGCCAGCACTTACAGAAGACGCCATTTAGTTCTTTAGGCTTAAGAGAACATTTCTATATTTCTTTGGAAGCAACACAAGAAGGTCTTAGTTGTCAAACATTAAAAAAACGTCATTTTTTATATGATTTTTTTTTCTCATTGTTGCGAGGCTTGCCAGCACTCACAGTAGACGCCATTTAGTTTTTTAGGTTTAAAAGAATATTTCCATATTTTTTTGGAAGCAACACAAGAAGGTCTTAGCTGTCAAACTTTAAAACAACGTCATTTTTTGTATGATTTTTTTTTTCTCAATTTTGCAAGGCGGAAAGGAAACTTTAAAACGACAAATTTTTCAAGTAGTTTATTTTTAAACAGTTTTTTTTAATATTGTTTTTTTCTTTGCGTTTATTTTATTTTTAAAACAACATCTTTAAGTATTTTATGTCTAAAATTAACATAATTTTTTGACAAAATTTACATTGTACAGACCTTTTAGGGACACCCTCTATAAATATTAATTTTTCTATAAAAAAATATTTTTATTCTAATTTGTTTAAAAAACTGGCCTGGAATTAGGTAGTAGGCTGGGCGGCACAATCTGCACCATCGAGAAGATTTTATGGCTGGCCTTTTTTGGATAACTTCACTCTAACTTCCTTTTTTCCTTAAAAAGGAATCGTGATTCGTATTGGTGATTCGAATTATTTACGAGAATCCGGATACGTAAATCAATTCCTTTTTTAAGGGGTCCGTCCCAGCTCTGTTTTAACATTAGTCATATTTTTATTACCCACAAAAGAAACAAGACCAGTCCAGACAAGACGGGTGAGAATAGTATTATCTTGTCTCGCGTCAACACAAGGAGTAATTATTTTAAAAAGTATATTAATTTTAATAAGATTTAAATATTATTTTTTATAAATATTTAAAAAAGGGTGAAATAACATAAGGGAAACAGTTTAATTTAAGGGTTAATTGGAAACAGAAAGTCGGCGTTGACAAAACATTATTTGGTTATTATTCTCGCCTTTGTAGTGCTAAGTGGGGCATAAATTTATTTGGTTAAACAATTAATGTTCATTTAACTGCTTGCTTTAAACTGATTATAACCAGACCTACTGAGATTTCTCGAGTTTGCGAATGAGACAATAACACAATGTTATAGAATATGAAGCCGCTTTCGAGTTATGCCGTGCCAAACCAGTAGAAATTGAGGAAGTTAGATATTTCAAGTGAATATTAGTGAAAACACGTACTCTAGAAACAATCATTACATCGTGGTATACCGGGTAGGAAATAAAACAGTATTTAATTAAAAGCTTTTGATAAATTTACCCTAAATGATTTTGCGAAAAAATAACAAGTTTTGTTTTTGTTGTTATAAACAACAGAAAATAGAACATTTAAAAATAATATTTAAAAAAGTAGGATACACATAGGTTTAGGATAGGATACCATTACAACAATGTGTTAACATGGAATATTTTAACTACCAATAAAACAGTATTTAATTAAAAGCTTTTGATCAATTTACCCTAAATGATTTGGCAAAAAGTAACTAATTTAAAAATGTTTTTGTCTTTATAAATACTAGAAAATAAAATATTTAAAAATAATATTTAAAAAAGCAGGACACACATAGGTTTAGGATATCATTACAACAATGTGTTAACGTGGAATATTTTAACTACCGATAAAACAGTATTTTATTTAAAGGTTTTGATCGATTTACCCTAAATGATTTTGCAAAAAAAACAAGTTTGGTTTTTTTGTGTTATAAACAGCAGAAAATAAAATAATAAAAAATAATATTGTTTCGTGACACCCCGTATAAAAACACGGATCCTGGTTTTACCCCTTTTTTATTGAATATCAGGTTTACAAACGTTTCTATGGTAACTTTAACGTAACGTAATAATGACAACTGTTTACTCTTAACTGTCTGTCAAGTTCTTCTCTCTTCTGTCGGGCTTTATATAGTAATGTGGAAAAAGAGAGAAGTCTGGAAAAGTCTAGAGTTAGCTGAAAGATTTCTTTTACTTCAGGATGCAAGAAAAGTATAAAATTGATGTCTCCAGCGCCCTCAGGATAATCCGCAATGGCCGTAGAAAAAGGGAAAAACTAAGGTAACCTATTTTAAATAAATTATTAACCAAAATAAAATAGTTTTAACCTTTTATATTTCTAATAACAAAACACTAACTAAAGTCCGTAACATTGCTCCCTTCCAAGTTTTGATTGTCTCGATCAAGTATCTTCTCGATCTTAGCTGTTTTCGGGTTTCGTTTTACGAACGATTCTTGAACTATCCGAGAACTGCCCAGAACTGCATGCGCGGTAGCTCAATACTTTGAATCGTTCTCTGACGGTTCTAGGATTATCAGACATTTGAAAAACTCGAACGCAATCATAATCCACAACATAACCTATATTTTCTGGTTTTAGATTTATTTATGTTTATACACTATCTTCCATTTTTTTCCATTTTTATTAAATAAGGATGGCTAGTGAAGGTAAAGGTAAATAAATATTATTTTTCTTATTTTTAAATAATTGTTATTTTTTAGATTTTATGAACGAGTTAATATGTTTTAAAGATAAAACAACTAATGAAGAAGATAAATTTTTTTCAAGAGAACGGACTCTCAAACTTTTAGAACTTTTTAAACAATACAAGAAAAAGCTAGGGTCCTATGAAGTGAAAAGTATGAAAAAATTATGGGAAGTTGTAGCGCGTGACATTTCTAATGAATATCATATTACAATTGCCCCAAATAAATGTGAAAACAGATTTAAGGTGCTAGAGAGAAATTACAAAAAAACAAAAGACAATAATAACCAAACTGGGAGGGGTAGAAAAATTTTTGAATATGAAGCTGAAATGGATGACATATTTGAGAAAAAGAAAAATATTATGCCAGTGCTAGTTCTCTCCAACCATACCATTTCAGCTCCAGAAAGTCCGCCACAAATTACTATAGAGGATGAACCTATTCCATCATGCTCTTTTGCTTCTGCAGTTGAGAGAGATGAAACAACAAATGTTTTAAAAAGAAATGAACAACTTCTTCCTAAAACCAGGCGCAGGAAACTTAATATAACTGCTTATCAAAAAAGAAATGATATATTGCAAGAACTAAAAAATGATTTAAAAGAATTTTATGAAAGAAGAGATCAGAGAGAAGAAGAAAAATTAAATCTTCGAAAAAGAAAAATAGAAGATAGTGAAAAAAGAACCCAAATGTTATCAGATTTCTTGCATAATTTCAAAACTCACATAAAAAAATAAATAAGGTTTAATAAGGTATTTCTTATTTAGTGAGAGTTAAAATTTTATTTTTGTATTGTTATTATTGTGATTTCGAATGTTATTTAGTTTAGTAGGTATGTGATATTTTCTCCGAGTACCTAAATAATTAATAAGAAAAATATATTATTTACTAGTTTTATTAATAGATAATAAGGTATTTCTTACTTAGTAAGAGTTAAAACTTTATTTTTATACTGTTTTTATTGTGATTTATAGTGTTATTTAGTTTAATATGTAATATTTTCTCTGAGTACCTAATTAATTAATAAGAAAAATATATTATTTAGTACTTATTATGAGATGTTGTTCCTACTTTTTATTACAAGAAGAGTATTTTATTTATTTTAGTTTTTACTGTAGAAGACATGTTTTTTTTATAAAGCAATATATTACACAATACTTGATTTGTTACTTTCTTTTAAAATTATATCCAATAAATTTTTATATACAGGGTGTCCAAAACAAAATTCCCTGCCATTTGGGGATAGACTCTACAAGCAAAAATCAGACAAAAATCACTTAGTTCATAAAAGATTTAAATTTTAACATTTGGTTTGATTTTTAAAAATTCCTTTTTTTCGTTATTTAAGATGGCCATAATTTCATAAGGAGACATTGTTCGAAATTTTGACATAAGTGATTTTTGTCTTATTTTTGGTCGTAGAGTCTAAACCCAAAGAGTGAGAAGTTTTTTTGGGACACCCTTTATACACCTACTAATTTTTTTTAAAAGCCTAATTTGTTGTTAAGTACTCTAAGGGCTTTAAATTTAAATAAAACGTTTTAATATTTCAGTAAAAATATTTTAATATTTTAAATGTTTAACATCGAGGCTACATAATTTCTATAATTTTGCCCAACCACACTTCTTTCATCATCCTCTTCATTTTCTTCATCATGACCATCAACATGTTCTGGTAAATGCCGATTTATATTTAAAATGTTGTTTTTCACACACATGTTGTGTAAGACACATCAGGCTCGAATAAAATGGCAAATAAATTCAATATTTCTTAGTTTCATATGATAAAGTTGCCTAAACCTCTGCTTAAGAAGCCCAATAGTGTGTTCAATGACCACTCTACAGTGGCTTAGCTTTTTATTAAAATTTTTCTGAACCTGAGACAGGTTGCCATGGTCTTTATAAGGCGTTAGCATATTTCGCAGGCAAGGATAAGCACTGTCTGCTAATATGATATAGTCCTTGCACTTTTCAGGCAAATTTTGTGACAATGGGCTATTTCTAAAAACTCTGGCATCATGGACACTCCCCGGATAACCAATAAAAACATCTCTTATTTTGTGTTGGTGGTCACAGACAAGCTGGGCCTAAAAGTTTGAAATAAGTGTTATTACACAAAATTTAGTAAATCATTGTTTTTAAAATACCTGGATTGAATGATACTTTTTCCTATTAATATATGAATCAGGATCTTCACTTGGTGTATCGATTCGTATATGTGTACCATCAATACATCCAATAACTCCTGGAAAACCCATTTTTTCAAATGCCAAAGCAATGGTCCTGCTTTCCTCAATGGTTGGCCAAACTATTATTGAGTTGGACATATTTGAAATAAATTTTACAGTTCTATCAAGGATGGAGGACAGAGTGCTTGTAGATAAATTAAATCTGTCAGCAACATCCCTAAATGATGCAGCTTCATTGCTGGCAAACCATAAAAATGCCAGTAAACATTTCTCTGCAGAGATTCTCCTATAGCCTGTGTCTTGCTTGGGATAGAATTCAGATTCCTCAAATTGAGTCTTAAGAATGTTTAAGATATCTCTCGATATTCTAGAATAAATAGAAATAGGATTATTAGCTTAAGCTACCTTTTACCCCAAATAATTAATATTGGTAATTGTTTCATATCACTGTTTCGGCTATTTCAAAGATTTTTAAAAATTTCTTTTACAGGCTACTTATATGGATACAATATAATAATAATCAGGTGAAGGAGCTTTAAAAATATGTTTTAATAATTTTCTATTACCAAATATATACTCATACATACTTACGGGATGAAGGAGTGAACAGGGGTGCTGGGCGGGGTTAAAATACAATTCCCAAAAGGAGATAAAAAGTATAACGAAACCTTTTCCTTATGAAAATATAACAAAAACTGGGACTGGCGTAATTTGAAAAGAAGGCTTTTTCAAAATAATGCATTTAATGTAAAAAGCAAATCATGGGTATTTTCTAATATGTCCCTCATTGTTACGTCTGAAATATAATTGGGGAAAATAAAAACCGCTTGCTAACCAGAACTAACCATGACCGACTAGAACTTAGGGGTTTTGAATTTGTCTAAATTATTTGTAAGGTTATAAACAAAATTTTAACAACGTATGAGAAAAACCCGGTGAATATATAATTACACTTTTTTAAAAAATTATAATTTCTATCATATCAAAAGCCCTAAGTTCTAGTCGATCATGGTTAGTTCTGGTTAGCAAAGGGGCTTTTATTTTCCCCAATTATAATTATATATTTGTATATGTGTCCCAGAATATGTGGGCAATCTCTCGGAATGTAATAGAAAACCTAAAAGTTCCCATACACTTTTTTCCTATGAGCCTCCCCTACGGAGATACAGGTACATAACGGACGCCACTGAAAATCGTTTTTGTTTAAATAACTTTTAAACTACTAGGCGTAATTTAATATTTTTTTAATATGATGGTTCTAGATAAGTCTTCTTAAAATGAACCTATTAAATCATATTTGGCTTATTTACTTTGCCAGGGACGGACTAGCTCTGACATAGTAATAGCATTTTTTTTAACACCCTGTATGATAAAGGCTCAATAATATTATTTTTAGATAGCTTTAACCTTAAACTAAAAAAAAGGTACTCTTGATTGACATCGATAAAATCAACTGTTTACGAAAAATAAAATATCATGGTTGGTAATTTTTTCATTATACAGGGTGTTTTTTAAATTTTACGTCAATATAAAAGAATCAATTTTTGGGTCCATTTTAAGATGAAAACTTATATGAACGTATGTCCTAAACGTCTTAACTTTAAGAATACAGGGTGGTAAAAATTTTCAAAAATAAATCATTTATTATTAGAATCTGTAATAACTTTAGATATTTTAATGAAATTTGGCATATAAGTACTATGTATCAAAAAGCCTATTTTGGTGTAACACATTTTTTTAATTTCCACCAGTGGCGTTCGTACAGGATTTGACCTGCCTATTTTGTCAAATAAAAAAATGTGGTACCATAGAAAAAGCTTCTTGATACATAGTACATGTATGAAATATCATTAAAATATCTAAATGGTATTACAGATATTAAACTAAAAGATTTATTTTTAAAAATTTACCACCCTGTATCCAAAGTTAAAACGTTTAGGACATACGTTCATATAGTTTTCTTTTAAAATGAACCCAAAAATTCCTCCTAAATTTAACGTACCATTAGAAAAACCCATAATGTAAAAAAAATTATCAAAAAATATTTTTTTCT
>JAHBCN010014468.1:0-22579 GCA_019359885.1 Listronotus oregonensis
ATATGTCAGGGCGGCAGTAGCAGAGTTTACTAAAAAAAACCCCCGTAGTCTGGGGGAACAAGATAACGCGCACGTTAAAGCATGGTTTTCTTATTTATTTGTTGTTTTATTATTGTTGCCGAAAAAAAAATTTTTTTTTAAAACCCCTTTTAACTACAGATACCCGGTATTTTTTGGTAGGTGGTGCGCATTTCGCAATATCAACGTATCCCCACTACTTACGGGTTTTCTACGTCCATGTACCTTCTGGGCTTAGCATGATACTATTACTCTAAAAGATAAACCCACGCGCATGAGATAAGCCTATCTCTCTCGCACGCCTGACGTCATGGACGACTATTTCCCAGAAACGGCGAGTTTTAATAGGGTTTTTCCCCGATTTCTGTTTAGATGTTAGATTTTTTTGCAAATTTTTTTATTTTTTAAACGTCATATAATGCCAAAATACAAAAAATTTTTAAAAAAAAAGGCTTTAAAACACTGCTTTCCCAACCGACAAGCAGAATTGTTGTCGTCGAGTGACGTCATGCGCAACGTCGTACGAAATTAAATCGCCAAGTGGTTTTATCTTCTAGTAATAGTATCATGGGCGCTTAGTATGTCCTGGGGGGCCAAAGCGTGCACTGTGTTTTGTAAAATCTTTTTTGTTTTGTCGCAAGTCAAAAAATCGCAAACAAAAAAAAATTTCCCCCGGGGAGGTCTGTGTTTACGTAAGTACGTTTTTAGTTCTCTTATTAAAAAAGGGGGAGATTAAATGTATGTAAAAAAAAGGTTTATTATTATTTTTTTAGATTAAAGAGATCGACTATGAAAGCCCCCCCGGGGCCTTAAAAAAAGGGGTTTAAAATTTGGGGGAGCCCAAAGATTTTGAAGAAACGTTAAAAAAATGGGCCGAGGATATTAATTCCGATACAAGCGAAAAAAGATTCTGATGGCGAATATATACTATGGGACCATGATACCGAATCCGAAATAGAGGCAGAAGATGAAGATAAAAATGTTGACTCTTTTGGGGGGGCTGTAAGTTCCAACTATTTTTACAAAAAAAATTTTTTTTTAAAAAAGGTAAAAAAGTCCTGAAACCCCCCAAAAATACTCGAACATTGCAACATAACATCGTTGTTAAATGTCCAGGTTTAAACAGACCTACCCCTATAGGGCAGATCCGAGGAAGTGGGGAAAGTTCATTGATGATAATATTCTAAATATCTTTTTTTATTCATCCAATGCGAGAATGGCCAAAATACGAGAAAAGTATAAAAATAGCGCTAATAACTCTGATGTCCGAGACTTAGTTTTTGGGGTAAAAAAAAAAAGCAATGTTGAGTTTGTTCATATTAACTTCTATTTTTAAATCGAAATAGAGAATATCCCCCCCCCTTTTTTGCTACGGATGGTTTTTGGGTCGAGACATCTTTAGATGTTTACAAATGCCAATCGATTTCAAATATTTCTGTCTTGCCTACGATTTGATAATTTTGAGACTAGAAACGAACGAGTAAACAAGATCTATTAGCTGCTGTATCGGAAGTTTTTAATGCATTTATATCAAATTGCCAATCCGTAAAACTGTTGGTGAAAATGTCTGTGGGGGATGAGATGCTAGTTGCTTTTCGTGGCAGAGGGTTTTTAAAAAATGAAATGCCAGGAAACCTGCCAAATATGGAATCAAAATTATGGCGTTAACACATGCAAGGAGGGGGTTTTTTTTTTAATTTATACATATATTGTGGGAAAGAGTCAGATGGATTCGATCTCAAGGACGACGAAAAAAGATATTCAAAGCGTACACCTGCTGTGCTAAAGCTTGCACGACCTATTTATAATACCAATCGAAATATTTGGCCGATAATTGGTTTTCGTCCATGGGAACTAATCAATCTGTTAAAAACCAAAAAACTTACTTTTGTGGGGACTTTAAAAAAAAATAAAGCAGAAATTCCACCTTCGTTTTTGCCGAACAGACAAAAAAGTTAACTCATCTTTTTTGGATTTAAAATGACATAATTTTTTCTGTCCTATGTCCCAAAAAAAAAGGGCTGTTTTGCTTATTTCATAATGCATCATAATCCAAGTAATGATGTTCAAACTGAGAAGCCAGAGATTATTGCGTATTATAATCTAACAAAAGGAGGTGTGGGCACTTTAGACCAAAAGTGCAAAATCTATTCCTCTAGTCGCAGGATTCCCTCGTTGGCCCATGGCCATTTTTCTTTAGACTTATTGACATAGCATCTGTAAATTTATATATTGCCACCAATCATATCGAGATAATGAAAAAAATGAGCCGTTCTGATTATGGAAAGCAATTAGGAATGATGTTGGTAAAGCCAGAAATGAAACGCAGGTTTCAAAAAAAATTTATCTACCCCGTGATATTAGATTTTCCTCCAGCGGCTACTCCAACTGGAAACTCCATATTATGAAAATACCCAAGCTCAAGAAATTAAAAGAACAACATGTAGAAGGGGGTCCAGCCAAAAAAAAAAGGAAAAAAACCCATATTTGCATAATTTTAAAACTCCGATATGTTTGCAATGCACCGAAAGAATTTGCAAGGGGGTGCATCTTAAATTTTTTCACATTTTTTTCCCATGCAGGTTTTTTCCCAAAAATGTATCTTTTTTTTTCTAATGCGATATTTTGTATCCAGAGTTATTTTTTTTTCAGGATATTTTTTTTAAAAAAAAATACAAATTTTTGTTGGGAAAAAACATTCATACAAGTTTATTTTAAACCGAAAAAAAGTTAAAAAAAAAATTGTTAAATATATTTTTTTCAAAGAAAAAATTGTGTTGTTTAAATTTATACATTTAACAATTTTTACCAAATCTAAAAAAAACCTTTTTAAAAAAAAATATAAACACATAATATACATATATTATTTATTTTTTTTTTTAAATATTTTTTTTTTTATTATAAACCCCGGGGGAAAAAAAAACCCGGGGGGCTGTTATGACGTACCAATAAAAGGGTGTCTGTAGTTAAGGGTTAAAATATTTTTGACGCAAGTATAAATAAAATTGTTGTCTCCTGTATATTTTGGGACAAGTTTAGTAGGTTAAAAGGACATGTTAAGGCATGCAGAACTTTTAATTAAAAGCCAAATTTTCTAAGAAATTAGGATTTAAAAAAAATCCAATATATCAAGAGCTTCGTAGCTGTATACTATTTTAATATGCTTTGTTACTATTTTAATTTTATTTCATTTTCCTTTGTTAAAAAGATGTATAGTCTTATACCAATGGACGCGTAATTAAGTATTTAACCGTAAATAAACAACGTCCACCCACAAATAACCTACGCTTCTACTATTCACCGCAAGCAATTTCCAGCAAATCCTGCTTTATCTACTGTTAACTGGCACGAAAATAATAAGATGTCCGACGTCGGATGTTAGTATTTCCGTTTTGATTTTGGGTGTTACTGTGTTGTGTCCGGAACAACATTACTTATAGCATGGGTCTGTTTATAGGGATCTTAGTTAAAGAAGCAGTATTTTAGGTTTTGAATTATTTATATAGAGTTCGAACGCTGTAAGAACAACACCGATACGTCACGGTCTCATATGGCAAACCCGTATAAAACCATGACGTATCGGTGTTATTCTAACAGCGTTCGATCTTTACCTAATTATTTTTTAAAAGGTTTAAATTAGGAATAAAAGCATTTTTCTTTCTAACTAAAGGATTTTTTTTTGTACAATATGTTGCCTTAAGCTGGGTTGTCACTGCGCGAAATTGTTTCGCGAAACAGTTTCACGCAAATGTTTCGCGAAATATGTGTCGGCGACGGGATGAAACGTTTCGGGTTGAGAGGTGGAAACAAGGTGAGCCGCCAGTTTACGCGAGACAATGATGCCGGTAACTCCGAGTGCAGCATTAGCATTTGCAGCTATGACGATGATTTTTTTGAGGAAAAAAAGAAAAAAGTAAAACAAGACGCCGATGGTGGAGCAGACAAATATTTCATCGGAGATCTCAATATGGAAATAGACTACTGAGAGACATGGCAGCTGAATCTTGCGAAGATATCATCAGGAACTTTACTAGGATGACTACACAAGACTTCGAACATGTCATGTCACTGGTCGATCCCAAAATAAGAAAAATGGATACCAACATGAGAGAGGCTATAACCGTTAAGGAGAGATTGACGCTATGCTTAAGATTTCTTGCAACAGGTGATTCCTACACTAGCCTGCAATATCTCTTCAAAATATCGAAAAGCGCAATATCAAGAATCATTCCAGAAGTTTGCGATGCCTTGATCGAGTCACTTCAGGAATATGTAAAGGTAAAATAATTAATTCATTGTGTTTTATATGATTTTATTTAGAATAGAAAACCTGTACTTAAAACTAGCTTTTACATACTCAAGTAAAAAAAATTCAAATATGCAATAATATGGATTCAATAGTGGTTGTTTGAATGTTATGTTCTGATGTGTCTGATGATGTTGAGAAAGTGTTTGATGTTAAATGGACTGCATCCCTCGAATAGTCATGTGAAATAGTTGACGACTCGGTAGGCGACGTGTATGGGGTGGGTGTTCGAGAGGCAGTGCCATAACTGCTGTATGATGAATGAGTAGAGTATACTCCCATATCTGCATCAAATAAAATATTGGCGAAGGCTCTTTTGACGTGCGCCAGTGTGGTTGGATCATATTTTCGCAGTTCATTTGCCAAGTTTAAAGCGTAGGTGAAGTACGCGTCATTTGAAGAATTAACTGATGAATGAATGATCTTCAGAGCTTCATTCATCATCTTTGAGTCTACGTCTTGCTCTGCTGCCTTGCGTTTGGTACCAGTTCTCTGCATCCTACTGGTGCCTGGAGCACGGAACGTAGTGTTTTGGGGCTCTTGCTGCTCTGTGGCAACAGATGTTGAAGCTGCCGAGGTAACCGAAGGCGAAGTTGGCTCTGTAGAAACTTGCACTTCGGATTGTTCCTGAAACAAAAATTATTCTGTAGGATGATCCAAAAAAAAAACAGTTTCTACCGAGGATTTGTAAAATCGACAATTTTTCAAATAATTGTATTCCACCATATAATGCACCAACTAATTATTAAAAAATATTTTGTCGAATTTTTGATTCCTCCTAAATTTTGGAAATTTGATATTTTTTACAATGTGGTCCTGTATTTTTAGCAGCTACACAAGTGAACTTTTTTTCTGTATACTGCCTCAATATGCACGTCCCCTGGTATACCAATGCCCAAACATTTAATTGGTTATAGAGGATGTCTCAGAAATAGTGATTGCTCAGTTGAAATTTAATTTAAAAAATCCGAAAACTTTTTCATTATTTATTTCTGAGACACCGTCTATAACAAATTAACATTTTGGGCATTGCTATGACAAGGGGCATGCATAATGAGGTAGTATATATATAAAAAAATGTTTATTGTTTCAGGTACCATCTACTACAGAAGAGTGGCTTCAGATCTCCGCCGAATTTGAAAGAAAATGGCAATTTCCTCACGCAATCGGAGCCATGGATGGAAAGCACGTTATACTACAAGCACCTATTAATTCAGGAACTGAATACTACAACTATAAACATTTTTTTAGCATTGTGCTTTTCGCGTTAGTCGACGCTGACTACAATTTCATTTATGCTGACGTAGGATGCCAAGGGCGGATATCGGACGGTGGTGTATTTAAAAATTCGACATTATACAAGAAATTAGAGGGGCGCGAATTGAAAATTCCACAGCCAGAAGTCTTGCAAGTACCGTATTCTATAGAAGTACCATATTATATATTGGGTGACAAAGCGTTTGCTTTGAATGAATATACGATGAAACCATATGATGGTAATCCCGAGCCTCGTTCAGCAGAACGTGTATTTAATTACCGTCTTTCTAGAGCTCGTCGCGTCGTAGAGAATGCGTTTGGGATATTGAGTTCAGTATTTCGGGTATTGAGGAAACCCATGCTTTTGGAACCAGAAATAGCAACTAAAGTTACATTAGCAACAATACATTTACACAACTTTCTACGCAAACGTACTTCACATGGAACATACACCCGTCGGGAACTTTGATACAGAAACACAAAATGGTGCAATTATAGATGGTAGATGGCGCAATGATGGACCAATGACATCGTTGATGCCAATAATATTCCCCGAAGACCATCCAAACACCACACAAACGTTCGTCTGCATGTAGCAACCATTTTATTTTGAATGATCCATTGCCGTGGCAAGAAAACTATTAAGAATATACTTACTTCAAACTCTCTCTCCCTCTGTACCCCAATTTCTCTTGGGTTGTCTTTATCGGATAAGAAATCGAAATATTTGTAACAAACCTTTTAAAAAAAAATAATTGAAAATTAAAAATAAATTTAATATATGATGTATTAAAAAATAAAAATATTAGGATATATTGTTTTTTTCTTAACCCCCTTGTCCTTACGGCCCATAAGTTTTTTTTTTTGTTTTAAAAATTTGCCCGGTTCTGTTTTTTTAAATTTTTTTGGGTTTTTTTTTTTATAAGGCCTTTCTTTGGGGCCCCTTCTATTTTGGGTTAAGGGGGGGAAGCCTTTACCCTTTTTGGCCCAAAAAATCAGGGTGTAACAAAAAGGCAAAGGCTCTTTGATCGCGCAAAACCAACGGGCTTTGGCCACTTCGAAACAAGAAGCAAGTTTGGGGAGGGTATGACGATGCGAGACTTGTTTCGCAAAAAAATTTAAAACTTGGGTGAAACCCCAAAAGCGTAATTAAATTAATAGTCTAAGATTCGACCGCCTAAATCTGCAGGTATCTGTTTTTTTAAAACCCCATTTTTTTGAAATAGTACATGACAGTGGAATAAATAAAAGCCGGGCAGCCTGGCAAAATTTAGGCGCAGCTACTTTTAATTTAATATAACGGGTAATCCAGAAGCGTGGCTCAACCTTTTTTATTTTCTGCGCTTTTCAAAACGTAAAAATTAAATACCACTAAAATTTATGACTTTTATTGCCTTTACTTGTTAATTAATACACAATGTTTTGGTTCTCTAACCGTTTTCAAGTGATAACTAATAGTATATTACATACCCAGGTGGAAAGTGTTTCATTTCTGTGGAGAGATGCGTTAGTAGACCAAGGCCCAGCCGAGGTCTATTTTACTCTCGAGACAGAAATTAAAAAAAATTTTTTTCATTTCCCCCATTATTTTAAATTGAAATTATGAAAATTGATCCGGTAATAATTTTAAAGGCGACCCTCTTTCAATTTGTATGTTTCATGGTAACGGGTTGTCAAAGTGTCAAAAAACAGTGTAAGATAGACGCTTAAATTTGAATGGTAATTTGTTTTAATTTCGCAAATCCAAAAAAAAAAAAAAATTAGATAAAATTTGAGTTTGCTGCTACTCCACCAGAATTCGAGAATATTATTATTATTAGAATGTGTATGTTCGTGTGTCACTATACCATTTTAAAATATCAATATTCAATGAAATTACAAAAAAAAACTATTTTCCAACCGGTTGGAAAGTGAGCAATTTCCACCCGGGTGAAAAGTAGAAGTCAAAAAACGTCAACTTTCCACCGTTCAAAGATAGGTGAAATGTCATAATTACATGCATGGTTGTAAATAAAAACTATTTTTCAAAGCTACGACTTATATACTATCCGTTGTGCACAGAAGCTTGACCGATTTTTTACGGTTCAGCAATGGCTGCCAGATGTTCGGAATAGCGATATTAGGCTTGCTAAATATTTTTTGATTGTTTACAATTTTTACAGCTTCTTTTCACATTGTTCCCTATGTTTGTTTTGTGTTCCTTAACTCTAATTTTAAGTGGTCTTTTCGTTTCCCCAATCTATATACCTCTTCACATTCACAGGTTATTTGGTAGGTTTTTTTTTTTAATCTTTGGACAGTCCACGAAGGCTGATGCCTAAGTACTAACGTACCGTGGGTGTCTTCAGTGTGGTGAGAGGGAGTTTGTTCACACGGGACTTAAATTTTTGGAAATTGGGAGTAGAAGGAAAAACTTCTGCGGGCAGCAGGTTC
This sequence comes from Listronotus oregonensis, assembly GCA_019359885.1. Taxonomy (NCBI): domain Eukaryota; kingdom Metazoa; phylum Arthropoda; class Insecta; order Coleoptera; family Curculionidae; genus Listronotus; species Listronotus oregonensis. The sequence continues at coordinate 8,015 of JAHBCN010014468.1, forward strand.
CATAGTCTTGACACTCTGGGGAATAAAGGAACGAAGAAAGCGGGAATTTCGGGGCCTCTCTAACTGAACTGTAAAAGGATGCATAAAAGTTGCACTCGTGTTGCTCTGTTGGGAGCTGCCAGAGAAGGAATAATACGGGCCCAATTCCTCTGAGCGGAAGCCGTGAAAATACCTATAGAAGAGCGACAGATCCCCTACAGCTCGACGATGGGCAAGAAGAGGAAGCCTTTCTGTGAGCGTTGGATCATTAAAAAGGACGAACAGCTCTTTTTTGAATGGAGTCCAGAAGGCTAAGTGTTGTAGGGGACGCCATTCCCCAGACATGAGAAAATATTCCAAAGAGGGTCTGATTTGGGATACATACAGAGTGTACAGTTTGGGAAGAAGAGAAATATTTTCTGGCTCAAAAAAAGGAATCCAATCTTTTTTTAAGCTGCCGAAGCTATGGATGAAATGTGTTTGTGCCAGTTGAGGTTATTTTCAAAAGTAACGCCGACTAGATTAAACGACTCTTTGTTCTGCAGAACTTGGCCGGTCATATGTAAGGGATGAGCATTCGCAGACTTTTCGCGACAGCGAACATGACTTGTTTTTGAGGCATTAAACTGAACACGATTTTTGGCGCCCCAATCCAAGATAAGTTTGAGGTCTTGTGAAAGAGATATCTGATTGACCTGCGCTTGTTTTTCAAAATCAGAATTACAGGTGGCTTAAGAAATTGAATACTAGAGTGGAGGGTACATGTCAGCAAAACTAGAATGGGATTGATTGTGGGAAAGAGAAGATCGTTAATGTGAAGAAACAGCGTGGGTGGGCCAGGGCCCCAAACATTTATGGTAGAAGCTGGAGGAATGACCATCTACACTAACTGATATACGTCGATTAGAAAGGAAACTGGAAAGCCAAGAGCAAAGCTTAGGTGGAAGACCGTAAGAAGGAAGTTTGTTAAGAAGCCCATCATGCCAGACCTGATCGAAAGCTTTGGATATGTCAAGAGCAACGATCTGGGATTCACCAAGAAACTCAAGGGACTTGTTCCAGTTGTGTGAGACAAAGGGGAAAAAAGATCAGCTGTGGATCTACTGTGACGGAATCCATATTGTCTATCATGTAAGATTTTATGTTTTTCCAGATACTTTAAGATTTGAGAATTAATGAATTTTCCATTACCTTGCAAACAACTGAAAGAAGAGATATAGGTCTATAGTTAGAAGGGAGACTTTTGGGTCCTTTTTTGGGGACAGGTTGCACACGTGCAGCTTCCAACTCCCGGGAAAATGCCCGTGTCGTAAGAGATTCGAAAGAGGCGAGTTAAGATGGGTGCAAGCTCGGGAGCACATTTTTTAAGACGATTGCTGGTATTCCATCCAGCCAGACGATTTTTAGTATTAAGAGAAGAAAGAATACGCTTGATCTGTTTGACTTTAAAAATTATATCGGACATTTTATGGCTTTGGGGCAACTGTTGGAAGAGGAAGATTAATAGGAGGATCAAGCGTAGAATTGGCAGCAAATTGTTTTGGGAAATAGTTCGGGTTTTCCTTTGGGGGTAGAGACAATTCATCTTCAGAGATTAGGGGTGGAAAAGAATTTGTGCAAAAGTTCTGACCAATATTTTTGGCAAAGGACCAAAAAGCTTTACTGCCATTTGAGCAAGAGAGAACTTTATCTTTTATTCGATTGTTAAAACGGTCTTTTGCATCTGAGATGGTCTGATTATACTGATTTCTTGCTTCGATGCTAGCCTGTCGATTTTCGGGACTGGGGTTTTGAAGAAACTTTTTGTGGGCTTGAAGTTTTAAAAGTCTGGCTTTGTCACAGGATTTAGAAAACCACGGTTTGTGATTTGAAGTTATGGGGTTCTTTTTAAACAGTAGGTATAGTCATTATATAAAACATTGTTGTCCGGTCTTGTCCTATTGTTAGTAAGAATACTACTAAGAGTGGTTTGGGATTTAAGTGCTGTTTTATTATTATTCGCGATTCCGTGCATCTTTTTTTTGAAGTTTCTTAAATATATGGAATGGTCATAAATATTTGGTCATGTGGAGTCTCGTTCAAGTTAGAGTTTCTTGTCTTATTATGATATTTCTCAATTGTTTCCTTGACAGTCGCTTATGTATCCGTTCTGTTTAAGATTCCTAGTTATATTACTTATTTCCTCTTGCAGGAATTCCTTACTGTTACATAAGGTCCCTGCGCGGTTTTTAGTTACCACTTGAAAACGATTGGAGATATATTGGAGATCACTAACCGAAACGTTGTGTATCAATTAACAAATAAAGACAATGGAACTCCAAGATTTTAGTGTTATTGAAACCATAATATTGTCCAACACTTTTAAAGAAAACATAAAAATTAAACTAAGAAATATCATGTAATGTCAATGACAAGTCACGTGATTTCTAGTAACTTTTGGTTTTACAGGAAACAGCCTCAAATCTCCATTTTTTAAATGAGGCTTTCTATATATTTCTACATTTTGCGCCCAACAGTAACCCATATGTCAAATTTTAAAAGATTGAAAAATTAAAAAAATAATTTACGCTGTCCAAATTTGACAAATGGGATACCGTTAGGCTCAGAATGTTCTCAGAACCACAAAAATGTAGTAAAATACAGGGTGTTTTATTTAAAAATTAAAAACTGAGGCCGTTCTCGGTGAAATCGAAATCGATAATTACATTTAGAGAGTCGGTTCTATCCCGAGGGGAAACCGCAATCAAAAATCTGTACACTAGATTACACAAAAGTCAAGATTACACGGATTACACAAAGATTTCACGAATTACACAGAGATTACCTGGATTACACAGGGATTACACCCAAGATTACACTAATTACACAGAGATTACACAGATTGTACAGAGATTACACAAGATTACACACAAAAAATGTCTTTTTGTTTCGTTATTAAACCAGCTTAAAAATATTTTTAGATTATTGGATCCATTTAAGTTTTTTCTATTGCCCTAAAATAGTTTTAACTAATTTTTTACTGTATCTATATAATAAGGGTTATACGGGTTAAGTTGCATATCTTCATTAATTAAATCTGTTAATTTATTTTTTCATGTATCATGTAAGTTTTATTTAAAAAAAAAGCAAGATAAAATTTTAAACATAATTTGAAAGTTTTATTCAAAAAGGAATGAACAAACCACAACTTAACTTTTAAACATAAATGTCAAACTATACATTTTGTACTTGTCTCTATATCTACAATAATCCAGAATACTTCTCCAAGTTGAAAAAAAAAAAAAACATTAAATTAACAGAAATCAAATAAATTATTATATTAGCTTAACATTTTATTTAGATAAAACAAACAAACCTCCCTTTCGTACTTAATTAATAAACTATTTTAAACATGCTTTATTTTTTTCGTACCTTGCAATGGGATATACCTTAAAAGACGTAAAATCATTTTAATTAAGGCAAAAGTAACTATATTTTGGAGAAAAAATCAAATAAATTATTTTATTAGTTTACTAAAGTTTTATTTAGACAGAAACTAAGTTTTATGTCGAAACAAACGAATAAACCAAAACTTAACTTTATAATGTACACACCAAAAAAACAAACAAGAACAAACATCAGCGAACAAACGTTTTTCTTTAGTATAGACAGTAAAAACGCGAACAAACGTTTGTTTGTTCTTGTTCATACATGTTCGAATAGACGTCGGTACATAAAAATTTATGTACACACCGAAAAAACAAACATCAGCAAACAAACGTTTTTCTTCAGTGTAGACAGTTAAAACGGCGAACAAACGTTTGTTTGTTCTTGTTCGCACATGTTCCAGTGAACATCGGTACATCAAAGAGAATTTTTGTTTTTCTCTGATGTACTTATTATATTGTGCTTAAAATAAAAGAAAATAAACTCATATAAATAAAACAACATTAAGCTTAAAAAAACGGACATAGTTGATATAAAATAAAATTATGAACATAAAACAGAACCGCTTCACTTAAGGATCTTGAGGCTTTGCGTTTCCTATTAAGATTTTCATTTTTGGCAGGCCTTCCAGCCTGAATCCTTTTGGAACCAGACGTGAGGCCAGGACTTTGTGTGCGCCTACTAATTGATGTCGGTTGAACGTAATTTTTTTTTCCACGCCGAATATTTTTTATATTAGCAAATGCTTATTTTTATTTTTATTATTATTTAGTCGAACGATAATGTTTGTTGAGTCTGGTGATATTTATTTTTAACCATTTCAATAATATTTGAAAAATTTTGGCTAAGTGCTTCTACGGCTTCATTTTTTTTAGTTGTAAGGTTTTCAGCTACTGCAAGAGAGGAAGTAGTTGAATTGTAACATATGCTATTTTTGGAAAAACCAAATATGCTTTACATTAGAGGTTCTTTGGTGCCCTCATTAATAGACGTATCCATCATGTCATCAAAAACATTTCATCAATATTATCCCCATCGCTAATTTGGCAATTTTTCTATTATATCATTCATAGTTGCAAGGTTTGTTAATTTTTGTTTGTAATAAGGTTATGTTAAAGATAGTTTAAGAATAAGTCGTGATTTACGTAGATATATTAATTATCAAAAATAATGTCATAATAGAAACACATTATGAAGTATGAGCGATTAATTTGGCAACAAAACAGTTTAACAAAAATAAATATCAATAACTACGGCGTTGTGAATTACTCAAGTCAATATTATATATTTTTTTATTTTAGTTATGATAACGATGGACGTGATAGATAGGGTACCATAAAAAAGTTTTTAAAAACAATAAATACCGTGGCCAATACACCAGTTTGTAAGGCCATCAGACCAAAAAAAAACAATAAATAATAATATTATTAAGAGTTCATAATAATCCAACACATTTTACACTATTAAAACATACATAATTTTACATACATTTTTAACCGCCGCTAGTATATTATGAAGCGAAAATTTGCGCGTATTGGTCATACAATCTATATGGGATTCAGAGCAACCTCTGTCGCCGTTGCTCTAGTAATAGTATAGTAGGTAATTACCTGCCGGGCAGAAGGCTATTTCAGCTGTGACAATAGAAATAAAGAAGTGTGGTGGTTTACATTCAAATTATTTTGCTTGTGCAACCAGGGCTAACTAAATATACCTCTTTCTTCTTTTTTCGATTAAACTAAAAGATAGAGATACAATTAATGCGTCTTGGTGCCAAAAATATATTTGGTGCAGCCCAAAGCATTTGCTGTATGTGGGGAATAATAGGGAGTTTCGGCACCCAATACTTAATAAATTAAATACGAAAATAGGGAAAAATTACAAAATTGAATAACTGAAACTGTCAATAAAAACGTGACAATTTATCTCTGCACTAATTTTAACGTCCAGGCTGAGATTTAAAGAGACACCTACAGTTTTTATATATGTATGACCCAAAATTACTTTTTTTTGCGTTCTCTTGCCTTTAGAAAGTTGGTTCTTTTCCCAAGATTAAACAAAGATTACACTCAGGATTACACGTATTACACCGGATTACATGGATTACACAGGGATTAACGGATTACCCAGAGATTACCGGATTATACAGAGATTACAGGGATTACACAGAGATTACCGTTACACAGCGTTACAGATTCTCGCTGCGGTTTCCCCCTCGTTCTATCCTAGAGGTCCTAGAGGACCTCCATAAGATCAAGTTCAAGGTTATTTAAAGGTCAAGGGGAGAGAAAAGCATAGGAAATATTCATGCATATAGATAGATCCAAAGTGTAAATAAACGCCGAATTGGGATTCAGCGACCTCAAAAATATACGCATGAATTTTTCCAGATTTTTTTTTAATCCGATGTTTTTTTCTTCACTTGACCCTAAAATGACCTTGCACCTGACGAGATGGAGATTAACCGACCCTCTCATCGTAATCAGCGACCCCAAAAACCCTAGTGGTACCCAACCGCTTCTGGCGTTCCCGCGTAGGTCAAATGTTGACCTGTGTAATCATCTGTCGTAATAGGTAACTTTATTATTTTTAAAAATATAAAGGGTGGTCGGTAAATTAATTGATTTTAAGTTTTTTAAAAATTTCCTCAGCATCAAACAGAGTACAATTTAAATTAACCGATGCTCAAGCCACACAATTATTTTTATTTAATAGTATAAATGTGTTTTTAATGTTTCTTGAACAAGTTTTGTTTTTTTAACTATAGAAGTAATCCTGTTTATTCTGTAAATAATACTAGAGGCATGTTGACAGGTTTTTGATTTCTGAAATTCTGTGTTTTTAATATGGGCTTGTCGTTCTTTTATGCGTTTGAATAAAGTTTTTGGTTTGCTAACATCATTATTTAAAGCTACTTCAGAAGATGCGCAATGGAGATTATCTTCAACATCTAACAAAATGTTTAATCTTGTATTTTCATAAATTTTTGGACCACCTAGCCCCAGATGATCTTTGACTGACCCTGATTCTCTAAGTGTTATTTTAATTTTACACACTGTACTTCTTGTAATACATCTTTCTGTATATTTTACTTAAACAAATTGCAAACTTCTTCTTAAGTTCTTTTTGGTCTCCATATCCAAAAATAGTAAAATTTCGATTTGTTGAGTTTCATTTAAATGTGCCATATTCACTTTAATTACTGACACAAGCCGTAATGACAATCCACTTACAAAATTTACTTGTTTTGTTTCTAAAGGTATGTACCTAAAATTAACTTAATAGTGTTTTACAAAAAAGTTAACTTTGGTATTAAAATCTTCTTTTTGGCGCACCTTGTACATTTTCTCTTAAGTGCAAAACATGCGAAAGAAAAAATTATGATAGGCGTGTGCAAGAATTACTTTAACCTAATACCTAATTTTTAAATGAATTTGTTTCATATTTTAGCCGCTCACTGTATAAACCCAATAAAGAAAAGTCTAGACATAGTCATAATAACCTTATTTTTATATAATTTTTTTGACACAAAATTAAGTTTCTCCAGGTCTATTTGGTGTTTTTTTTCGTGTTTATTTTAAAAATTCGTTCATTATTTTGGATTAGCTTTACCTCAAAGGAATATAATCGCGCCCCTACAATCTTGATTACAGTGGCGTAACAGTTTTGGGATTTAATTTTTTTATTAGGTGATACTATTAAAACAAAATCCTTAAAGTAATTTTGTAGTACATTTTTTTAAATAAAACTAAAATTTAAAAGTTTCACTTTGTTTTATTTGTATATTTATTTACAAATAACACAAAGTGGAAATTTAAAATTTTACATTTATTGAAAAGGGTATTTGGTTAGTATGTATCACCAACCTTTTCCAAGTAATAACTAAAAAGTAGTTTTATACCTACGAGTTATGTATTACTTTTACAAAAAATTATCTAATCGGGCTTTCGAGTCATATTTTCAGTACTGTATTATGCAAAATACATGCTGGTTGTTTTATGGCCAATACACCAGTTTGTAAGGCCATCAGACCATAAAAAAAATGCTGGTTGTTTTAAATTATTGCAGCTTCTTTAACTATTTCCTTCTTTTATTTAGTTGTTTTATGAATAATTTTTACGTTGAATGCAATTTTTCGCTCTTGCTCCTGTACAGGGTATCCCAATTTCGACACTTTTATAGGGTATCTCCGTAATTATTAATGCTATCAAAAAAGTAATATAAGCGTCAGGTGCTTTTTTTGAGTCAAACCTAAAAGGTACAATCAAATTTGAAAATTTTTGCTAGCCTAAGAGATACGGGGGAATACCAAAAAATTGTCAAGTTCAGAATGACCCCATATTTTCTTAGTTAAAAGAAATACAGAAAAATATTCTATACAAAAGTCTCTTTATAATAATTGTTTAATCTGCGGTTTTCAGAATAAGTACACGGGGTCAGGTAAAAAAGTTATCATAACTTATCTCATTTTTTTAAAAGAATACCCTGTATATTTAATTTTAAATCTGGCATATTAAATTCTCTTTTTTAAAATAAAAGACACCGTGGAAATACTGACTTTTTATACGATTAATTTAAACTTAATTACTTTAAACTCAAGTAGGCTATGAAACAAAAGCTTATACCCTAAAAAAAACAATGTTGACATTTTAGTTGTTATTAATGATGACATGATCTTAGTTTATATTAAAAGTGAAAAAAAAAAAAAGAAATATCTCAAAATTTATATTTTGTTTGCTATCAGAAAAGACGGCAACCATTTATGGACATATTTCGACGACTGAAACATAATTAAAAACCATACGGTTGTTTTACGCAGCCAATATCATATAATGATATCTATAAAAAAAAAACAAGAAAAACAGAGAAATAAGCGTGGCAGGATTTGTCTGGGCCCATAATCAAGTAAATATGGTGTATCCTCTAAACAGCAATCCTCTGAGCACTAAGGGCACTCAGATGTCCAAAGCTCAATGGAGTGGAAATCCCCTTCTCAAAAGAGGTTAAGTATCTAGGAGTCACTTTTGACCAAAAGATGAACTGGGGACCACACCTCAACAAACTTGTTCAGAAGGCAAAAATTGCCCTCGGGAGATGTCGCAGACTTTGTGGAAAAAGCTGGGGACTTAACCCAAAGATGAACATGTGGTTGTATAAAATGGTAATAAGACCCATGATAACCTATGGTTCAGTTGCCTGGGGGGCAAGGGTCTCACAGACCGTAGCAATCAGACAACTTCAAAGTGTGCAAAGGCTAGCATGCGTATGCATCACGGGAGCACCGCAGCCCTAGAAGTGCTGCTAAACCTGCCGCCACTACACATCTACATACAGGGGCAAGTAAAGGCGGTACTCTATAGGCTCAAAGGAGGTCAAAGTCCAATTATAGAACACCGAAGGACTCCAAGATGGGAAATAGAGGAGGACCAAGAGGTCAGCTCATTGTTTGAGATGCCCTCAGACAGGATAACCCCTCGTTTCATCTTCAATAGACACTTTCGTATTGTCATACCAGATAGGGAGGACTGGAAGGGAGGCCCTCCAATCAAAGCCGATTATATCTGGTATACAGATGGCTCCAAGACCAACAAGGGTGTAGGAGCTGGCATCTATGGAGATAAGCCTAGAGAAAAGGTAATCTTAAGTCTCGGTCAGCACGCCACGGTTTTCCAAGCGGAAATCGCAGCAATAATGCATTGCGCCGTGAGGATTAAAGAAAAAGGAGTAAAGGAAAAAAATATCGTTATTTACTCAGATAGCCAAGCGGCCCTGAAGGCCATCAGTTCCCCAAAAGTTAATTCCAAACTTGGGGACTGTTTACAGGGGCCCTTGGAAAAAATTCGGGCCTTGGGGTAAACAAACCCCTTACCCGGGTGGGGCCCTGGGCCCAGGCCCAAAACAAGAGGGGGCCATTTCCCAAAGGAAAAACCAGAAAGAGGGCCAAAACGGACCCTAGCCCAAAAGGAAAGGATCCCACGCCCGCCCGGAAAAAAAATGCCTGTGTAGGTTCTGCCAGGGGGGCTGAAGAAACAGCCTTCATGTGTGGTGCCATTGCGAAGCACTATGCAGGCTTAGGTTTACTAGGCTTGGGGAGGAGAAGCCAAAACCGGCAAGTTATATGGAAATGGCCAGTTCAAAACTCTGGAGTCTAGTTAAGAAGACCGGCCTCTAAAGAACGATAGGAGAAACCACAATAAATCTGGTAAGTTGGGGGTGGTGGAGGTCATTTTTCGCCATCTCCGCTCAAATAATCTAATCTAATCTAATTTTAATCCTCTAAACGCTTTAAATAGTAGTATACTTTAACTTTAATTAAGTTAAAACTTCTTTAGGCGGGTTTAGCATTTTTGTGGGTATTAAAAAAACTTTAAAAAGGAAAAATTCCTTAAGGGAAAAAACGTTTTTTTTTGTTGTTTTTAAAAGCACCCTAGTTTTTTTTTTTAAAAAATTTAAAAATTTTAGAAAAAATAACCCAAGGGGCAAAGTTTTTTTTAAAAAATTTTTGTGTAATTTTCCCCCTAACAAAGTTGGAAATTAAAACATGGGAAATTTTAAAAAAACCGGGCCCTTTCCCCCTCCCATGGTTACACCGCTTTTCAACAAGGTTTGATTGATTTGGGATAAATAAGTTTTTTTTTAATTTTTAAAATAAATTGGTGTATCCTTTTTAAAAAAAATTAAAGCAGTAGATACCCCAAATGATGTTACTTTAAATAAAATATTAGAGATTTACTTTCAACAAGTTGATGTCCCTACCCATAACGCTATTTATAAAAGAGTATTTAAATACATACTTTAGAAACCGTTGTATAGGAACACATAACCCAATAAAGTGGTCACCATGATCTCCGGATCTAACACCTCCAGATTTTTTTTTGGGGGAGTGTTGGGAAATAAAATTTATAAAGAAATCATCTGAACCTGACAACTTAATCAAAGATTCCATGGGCCTTTGCAAAAATAAAACCTTTACACATCATAAATCTATTTAAAAAAGATGTCAAGAGTGCATTGGAAACAACGGAGGGCCTTTTGAATATTTGAGATTTTTGTAATTTTTTTAAAATACATTGAGTAATGTATTTTCAGCTACGGGGTCAACATAGTTTTGTTCCTAGGATTAAAGCTTTTATTTCATAGCCTACTGTTGTTTAAAGTAAAAAAGTTTGAATAAATTACATAGAAAAAAAACTTTTAAAAAATAAGGTTTGGTCTGATACCTTTTTTATCTAACCCCCGTATACTTATTCCAAAAACGGCATATTATTTAATAATTGGTAAAAAAAAACTTTTGTTAAAAGCATTTTTTTGTTATATTATTAAACTGAGATAATGTAAGATAATTCTAAAATTAACAATTTTTTATTTTTCCCCATATGTCTTAAGCAAGTGAAACTTGATTTGACTTTAATTTTTAAGGTTTGTTTCAAAAAAAAGCTTATGAGGCCTATATTTTTTTATGAAAGCACTAACAATTACAACATACCGCATTAAACTGTCGAAAATGGGACACACTGTCCAGGGTCTTTGATTATATTTACGTGGCTTCTGGAGCCATTATTTTTAAGACGGAAAAAGATGTTTTATATAAAAATTGTAGGTTTTTTCATATTATCTTTTAAAATTATCAGTAAAAAAATATCGCAATAAAAGAATGGAAAAATATAGGCAACTTCAACTTTTTTAAATAGAACGCCCTGTATATTATGCGCTACAATAAAGATCTTTTTTTTTTCTAATTTCAAATATATATATATATATATATATATATATATATATATATATATATATATATATATATATATATATATATATATATATATATATATATTTTAATATTTTAAATTTTGGGTCCCAAAAGTAATGGGACACAGAGCAACAGCAGATTCCTTGGGTCAAAATAATGAATTTACGTAAACTTGCCTTATCCGAAAGTTAATAATAACAAAGATACAGGGTGTTAAACTTTTAATTTTGCTTTCGTTTTTTCTTAATAATTCTTTAATGTTGCTACTAGAGGGCGCCAGCTACGGCCTACCTCACTTGTTTTAAATGTCGTAAATTTTTAGGCTAAGAATATTGACCTGTTTATTAAAAAATAAGTTACTATAAATCCATTTGCATCAAAAATGTATACTTTACTAAAGTCTCTAGGAGCAGCCGTTCTCGAGATAAAAGCACTTTAATGGATCTTGCAAATTTTTTATGGAAAATAAATTTTATCCAATTGTTTTCAAACTTTGCATAGTGGACAAAAACGCTGATCAAGGTCTTCCAGGGCACAAAACCGAGAACGCCTCCCCCCCCAAAATCACCCTCAAAGGTCACTGGGGATTTGGGGACTTTTGAGGGTGATTTTGGGGGGGTTGGAGGCGTTTTCGGGTTTTGTGCCCTGGAAGACATGTTTAAAACCTAAAAAAAGTTTTTCAAAACAAATTTAAAACAAGTGAGTAAAAGGGCCGTGTTGGCGGGGCCCCCTAGTAGCAAAATCAAAAGCGTGGACGAATTTAAATTTCTCGCCTCAAAAAACTCCAGATCCCAAATTTTGTACCGCTAGTCATTTGGTTAAAGAATTATTAAGAAAAAACCAAAGCAAAATTAAAAGTTTAACACCCTGTATCTTTGTTATTATTAACTTTCGGATAAGACAAGTTTACGTAAATTGCATTATTTAGACCTAAGGGATATCAGCCACGCATAGTACACTGGTTGTACACTGCTGTGGTAAGACCCATGATAACCTACGGTTCAACTATCTGGTGGCCAAAAATAGAACAGAGAAAAGCAGAGCTGGAGTTATCCAAACTCCAGCGACTAGCATGTCTCTGTATAACGGGAGCTATTAGAAGCACTCCAACTGCAGCCATGGAAACCCTACTAAGCCTCCCCCTCTTGGTATAATTATTAAGGCGGAGGCGAGGATTGGGGCATACAGGCTGAAATGTAACGGCAACTGGTGCTCTGGGCCTGCCCTAGGACACACCAAATAACGAGCATATCACAAACCCAATATTTGAGATGAGCAGTGATACAATGCCAAAACGGATAAATACACACAGACCATAAAAAACCCACACCTGGGGCGGTAGTGAGCGATCTCCTGGTCAGTCTCGGAATTTGGTTTGGTATACCGATGGATCCAAGACTGACAATGGAGCCGGCGCAGGAATACATGGTATGACCCCAGGTTCAATGCTTATGCTTCCCTAGGGAAATACCACTGTTTTCCAGGCGGAAATATATCCCATTAACTTTGTCTCAGAGAACTTGAAAGGAGATATAAGGGCAGGGACATTACTTTTTTCCCTGATAGTCAACGGCCTAAAAGCGGCCCCCAACAATAACTCAAGGTTGGTTTGGAACTGTCTCAATGCCTCCAAAATGGCTAACCACAACAAAGTTACACTTTCCTGGGTGCCAGGACACGGAATACAGGGCAATGAAAATGCAGACTCCCTGGCCAGGCAGGCTCCCAGCAATGTTTGTGGGTCCTGAACCTTTTTTTTGGAAACCAAAAGCCTCGGTTCGTGGCTACATGACTCGGTGGTTTAAACACAATATCAGTCATACTGGAACCACATTCCAAGGCAAAATCACAGTAAATCAATGCTGGATCACCATCGAAAGCATTGACAAGTGAACTACTAAGACTAAATAGGAATCGATTAGGATAGTGACAGGATTAATAACCGGACACTGCCCCCTAAGAAAACATATGCCCCTATGGGCATCTATAGAAAGAACCCATTTGCAGACTATGTGACGAAGGAAGAGACAGCCTCTCACATCATATATGAGTGCCCTGCACTTACATACTGGAGAACAAATCAAAACCTCATGGTGGACACTAACCACCGGGAGGCTGGAGACCAGAAAAGAACGTAAAAGGGCTACTACACCTGTCTAAGGTGTTAAACCTTTTTAACTGAAACAAATACACAAGAGATAAAACAAGCCCTGTAGGCTGCAGTGTCGGGGCGGACAAAACCTCAACGTTTTTACTTTATCAATCAATCAATCAATCAATGGTCAGAGCGACCAAGGGGAGCAGTTCTGATGCTTGATAGAGTTCGGGGGGAATAAAAGATCTGGGGTTAGAATTATGGGTGGGAACCCCAGGAAAGTAGGTGGGGGCCATAATTAGATTGGTGAGCGATTTGCTGATTGGGAAAATTTGGGTTGCTGATTGTAAAATAGTTAAAGGTTTAAATCCACATTCTTTTTATAATTTTTTTATCATACTAATTCATCCTGGGAATTCTGGCGCCCATAAAAACCAAATAATATAATCAAATCGAATATCATTTCATTAACCCAGACCCAGAGAAGAGTTTCAAGAGCTACAAAAGGAAAAGCTCCCTGTTTGTTACAAGTTGCGCCCAACGTGCATTTGTAACGCCTCACCGTTACAAGTGGCACGTTATTTAGTTTTAAGTGGCGCCCGCGTACAAGAAACTACGTTGATCAGTTACAATGTTGAAAATAGTTTTCTTCTACAAACGTCAGTAAATCCGTCATTACTCGACTGTGTAGGCGACCGCGAAGATTCATTTTTCCTCCGCCTTTACTTTTCAATTTTCCGGCGGCGTAGGAAAAAGTGTTATTATAGCAACATAGATACAAACAAACAACAAAATAAGCGTTAACAAATAAATATTCATTAAACTCAAAACAAAACAAAATTTTCAATTTATTATTCAATTAAATATTAAATGAACTTACTAAATAATGCTAATCAATACTTGATTAAAACGCAATCAAAAGCGCCAAAAAAAAAAAATATTTGTTGACAGTGTCCACTGACAGCTTTATGTTGCATTACTATAGCAACTATTTACCGCTACTGGTCTAGGCCGCCTTGCAAACCCACTTATCTTTAATAATTATTACTATTAGGCCCGGGTTTTTATTAACGGTAAAAATTTTTTTTCGGATAATTTAAAAACAATTGTTGTTAAATTTTTAAAAAATTATTCGGGCAATAAAGTTATTCGTGGTGAAAGTACCGCTTAAAAAAAATATTTTTTCATAATTTGTTATATTTAATCTTTTATTTATTTGGAAAAAATTCTTTTTTGCCTTTCTTTTTTACCATTTAAATTTTGGGTTAAAAGACGCCATGGAAAGTGGAACTTTTCCCCCCTATAAAAATTTCTATTC